>CM058041.1:82501192-82557470 GCA_030169165.1 Centaurea solstitialis
ATAACAAAATTAAAGTCGGTTTATACTTGAGGGGGTATTCTGTAAATATAACAACTATATGTTTATGTAAGTTATTAAAAAACAAAGAAAAATATGTTATGGAATATTATATTATGGTATGGATATCAATCCCTCTATTATAGGGTACAAATATATACCATATATTGCATTGTGACTATATTTATCAGAAATCCAAACTAATCCAGTTTTTATTAAAAAATTCATTTCTCTATCTTCTATATATCTAATTTAAATTTCAATCCAATCTTATATTTTTTATACTTTATCAGCAATCCAATCCAATCTCAAATACTTTTAAATAAATACATACATATATATTATTTTTAATATAAAACTATTTAAATAATAAGATATATCCTAAAATAGTTAAGACCAAGCAATTTGAAAGCAACATGTGTCAACTTTTTAATATTAAAATATTAAATTCCCTTTGCAATCTCTTACAATCCATCGTCAAATTGTGATTGAGATCTCCAATCTTTTCATATAACAAAACCTTTTTTTTTTTTAAATAAACCTATTTGTCTTTAGTGAGATTGGATTGTAGAATATCACCATTAAAGTTGGTCTTATGGATCAAGTAATGTTGTATATAAATATGTGCTCCCTGTTGAATAAGAATACAAGCTTTTTAGCTCTCATCTCTCTCTTGATCTCGTCTCTCTCCATATTCTCGTTATTTTCATAACAAAATAAACCTTTTTAACTTATCCATTCTCCTACTCACTTTATATTTTTGACAAATGTTAAAATTTAGAAAATCAAACAATGACAATAAAGTGGGTAACAAGATGAGTAGGTTAAAAAAGTAGTAGGAAATATAATTTCTTAAAAACAAATATAACGATTTTTAATATGTTTACAGGGGAAGTATCCGTTGGAAACCATTTAGATTGTACACACTCTACAAACCTAATCTTAACTATTCATTTTGTTTATATTTTTTGCTTATCTCCTAATTTTTAGGTGGTTTTCAAATTTGGTTGAGAGAAAATCTAGGAACTGAATTAATCCACACTATTGATCATCTACATGAATTTCATGTTCGAGGTTGGTTTGTATAGTTTGTACAAACTATTCGGCTTGTAACGAATACGACCCCTATATAGATTTGTAGAGTTTGTACAATCTACATGGTTGTTTGTACAATCTACATGGTTAGCAATGGATACTTCCCCTATATTTATAATATCTTTATGTAAGATATAGAGAATCACCCTGTTTACTACACGCAACTAGAGAATCACTCTCTTTATAATATCTTACCCAGGTCATAGCGGCGGTGACGTTCATGGCGGGGTGCGGCGGCGTTCGGCTTTAGAGGTGATAGCGGCGTCCGATGCTGGTGGTGGTGGCGTACAGTGGTGGTAGGGATGGTGTTGCTGGCATACGGTTGGTGGGGGGAGGTGTATAGAAGAAGAGATGATAAAGAATAAGATTACGCCTTGTTCTCGATTTTTTTTAAGGAAGGAAAGACAAAGATTTCTAAGGAAACTATTAAAAGTGTGTTCTTGAGTTTTTTTAGAGAAAGAAAAAGAAAGGATTTGGAAGGATATGTGTGTTCTTGAGTTTTTTAAAGGAGGAAAATGAAAGGATTTGGAGGGATAACTCTCCCTTATTTTTCTCTTAAAACTTATCTTTCCCCTTCCTTCCAAAAATGGGATGATTTGGAGGGATAACCCTCCCATTCCCCTTCTTTTCCTTTCCTCCTCTTCCATTTCTTTCCATTAATTTTTAAACTCGAGGCTTTTAGAGGCATGCGGATTTTTTTAAATCTTTTTATTAATTTAAAAAATTATTATTATCTAAAAAGTATTTTTTTTTTCCTTAAACCATTTATATTAGAAGTTATTATATTTAAAAAAGTAAGAAATTGTTACCTTTTAAAATGTAAGAAATCATGTATTAAGAGCTCGGATTTCGTGTCGGGTTATAAACTGTTATAGATTTTATCATAGGTTGTAAGATAGAGTAAAAAAATATTAATTTTAAAATATTTTAATCTAAAGCTTTGAAAATAATTAACATATAAGTTTATTATTTCAATTATCTGTTTGGGAGTGACGTTACTAGTTGTCTATTTGGTCCTTTATATTTGACTATATATTAACTTTAATTAATAAAAATTGTAATAAATAAGAAGTTAACGTTGTGAATGAATGAAGGTGAATATCGACGCATGAGTATTTTTTTATTAAGATTACAATAATTTATAATTAATCAATAAAACAAAATGCATTGATAAAATAAATAAAGTAAGAAGTAAAAATGCTTGTTATGTAATTTGAGAAAACAAAGTATAAAGAATGATCTACTTTAATGACAAAATATGTAATTTAATCAAACTTTTTTTTTGATGAGTTAGCCACTTAATTTAACAAAGTTGGATGAATGGATGAACATGAAATGAAAGAGCAGGTACGAAAATCGTTATAAATATCATACAGTAGGGACTAAAATCATAGTCTTCTAATTTAACCACAATGACAATATTGTAATTTAACAACGATGATAGTTTTGTAATTTAAGCAATTTCTAATGTCACATTTTTTCCTGCAAATTGTATGATGCAGTAATATTATTTCTTGGTAATTGTAGAGTTATGTAATTATTTTATTGTTTTTTTATTAAAATTATAATACTTTATAATTAATCAATAAAACAAAATGTGTTGATAAAAATAAATAAAGAAATTAAAAAGTAAAAAAAAATGTGAAAGATATAATTTGAGAATAAAAAATATAAAGAATGATGTATTATAAGAACAAAATATATGATTTAATCAAACATTTTTTTGGATGACTTAACCATTATTTAACAAGATTAGATGAAAAGATGAAAAAGTAATTATAAGAGATCAGGGTCGAAAATCGTAGTTTACGTAGTTATTTTATTATTACAATGGTGATTTTGTAATTTAAGCAATTTCCAAGGGCAATACGTGCATTGAAGAAAAGTTGATGTGTAAATGTTAAAAAAACAAAAGTACATAGCCGCCTTTTAAATGCATGGAAAACAAATTTGGCATAGTTATAATTTAAGCAACTTTGAGTGTCAATTTTATTTTTTTCTGCACACAGTTATATGGTATATATAATTATTCTATTTTATAATATCTAATTATTTAAAAGGTATTGAATTATTAAAATTTAAAAAAGTATTGAATTATTATAATTTAAAAAAGTATTGAATTATTATATTTTATAATTAATTACATATTTGGTTGTTGTGGTTTGCACTTAATTGTACTATTGGTTCCTATTTTAAAATACTTATAGATTTAGTCTCCATGGTTTACATTATATTACATTGTTAGTCCTTGTGGTTTACACTATATTACACTGTCGGTCCTTATGGTTTACACTATATTACACTATTGGTCCCTATGCTTAACACATTGATTTCACATGAAATTAAGGTTAAGGGACCAATAGTGCAATCTAATGTAAACTATAGAGACCAAATCTATAAATACTTCAAAATAGAGACCAATAGTGCAATTAAGTGTAAACTACAAGGACTAAATTTGTAATTTACTCTATATTTTATAACATATAACTGTAAAAAGAGTGAATTACATATTTGGTCCCTGTCGTTTAGTGATTTTAACACTTTGGGTCCCTAAATTGAAATAATTACGGATTACGTCCTTGTGGTATGCATTCTATAACGCTTTGGGTCCCTGATGTTAACTCCGTTCATTTTTGCTCCGTTAGGCCCATCATGTGCACGACACATGATGGGTATTTTAGTCATTTAACAATTATATTTATTTCCCACTAAATTTATATTTTATAGGGACCAAATATGTCAGTTTCATTTATTATAACTGAAAACCTTAGGGACCAAATCTGCAAGTTCCACCTACTATCATCATCATCATCCACGCACCTGCAAAAAAAAACATAATCAAGAAATAAGCCTTTGTGATTTAACAAGTGAGAGGAACCACTTTATCAAACCCTTTTTTTTACTCTCTCTCTCTCTGTTTCTCTCTCATCATATTGTGGGCACCAAAAAAGGAATTCTGATAAGAAAGAAAACACCACCATATCTGCAGATTCTAGACTTAGGGAAGTCGAAAGAAATGGAACCAAATCGCCAAACATCTAATTTAGGGTTCTCGAAATCGTGGGAACTGGATCGTCCCTATGCTTCGTCCCTGAGGCTCAATCCTTGAAATTCGATTCCAGATCTACAGGTGGTTCCCTGATTTAGGGTTTTCGAAGTAAAAATTTAATTTAGGGGTATTTAACAAGTTTGCATTCACGTTCACCGTTTGTTACAGTTTTGCAACCATCGAATTCAACAATGAATTTGCATTCACATTCACCATTTGTTACCGATTTACATCCACTGATGTGTATTGAATCTCCAAAAAGAAGCGTATTTATGATTTTTGAGTTTTGAGGTTTTCAGTTTTGGTTTAGTGATTTTTTAATTAGGTTTCAAGGTTTTCTCTAATGTTTTTAATTAAGGATATGATTTTCAATGGATTTTGAATTTAGAAATATATCTTTCTTTGTTCTTGAGCTTCATAGTGTTCTTGAGCTTCAAAGTGAAGGTTGAGCTTCAAAATGAGGAAGATGAAGAAAGGAAAAGAAAAAAAAATCAATTAAAAATTGTTAAATATGTTGAAATAGCTAAAATGACGAAATTACCCATCATGTGCCATGCACATGATGGGGCCTAACGGAGCAAAAATGGACGGAGTTAACTTCAGGGATCCAAAGCGTTATAGAATGCATACCACGAGGATGTAATCCCTAATTATTTTAATTTAGGGACCCAAAGTGTTAAAATCACTAAACCACAAGGACCAAATATGTAATTCACTCTTATAAAAAGGTTAAAATGGTCTTTTTTTTCATCGATAACCACTTACCAAAAGTACTTGGTAAACACTCCGACTCAAACAACATTTATCCGGGTCCGTACTTATCTAAGTCAGCACTTACCTGATTAGAGCAAGTAAACAGCCCCTTAGTATATGTAAGTTAATCAATTTTATTTTTATTATACATAATAGCAATTTAAATAAATTAATTAATGAAATTTTTCTAGAATTTGTTTTAACAAATTCTAAATTTATAGTATATGTATATAATAATCAATTTTATATTATTTAAAACAATATATTATATTATTTTAGTTTTTATTATCTTGTTTGTATTAATTAAGATAATATATTATTAGAATTTTTTTTAATTATATTATTAGAAATTTATCTTGCTTATATTGTAAAGTATTTGTAATTGATTATTTATTTAACATGTCATTTTTGGTCATTTTACGTAATCATAAATTATTGTGTAAATTACGGATTTGGTCCTCGTGGTTTGATGGTTTTTACGGATTTGGTCCCTAAATTTCAATAATTACGGATTTGGTCCTTGTGGTTTGCAAATTCTATTGGATTTGGTCCCTGGTGGTGCAAGTAGGCAGGGACCAAATCCAGTAGAATTTGCAAACCACAAGGACCGCACCACAAGGACCAAATCCAATAGTATTTGTAAACCACAAGGAACAAATCCAATAGAATTTGCAAACCACAAGCACCAAATCCGTAATTATTGAAGGTTGGGACCAAATCCATAAAAACCACCAAACCACGAGGACCAAATCCATAATTTACTCTAAATTATTTTTTCACCGAACATAGTTTATCAACAACCAACTAGCTTATCAGCTAGTTTGTCCAACATAGTCTTAGTTTTTCATTATTCTTTTTGGTAAACAATCCATTCGTTCGACACGTATGTATTTCGTGTCCGTGTTCAAACAGTATATATTTGATGTGATTGAAGTTCACTTTTATTTTGTTAACGAGTCACCATTTTCTATTTTCCTATTGGTGATGTGGTTATAGATGATCGAAAACTAATAGCATCGGTTTGTAATATTTAGGCTCAGGGCTAGCTCGTGTTAGGTTTTTTGGGTTCTTCTACACATTTAGGGTGTGTTTGATATGCAAGGCAGAAACATGACGGTACAAAAAAATTATTTTCTCATGTTTGATGTGACATCAAACCAATACATAACTTGAGTGGGACAAAAATGCATCTTTCTTTTTCTGCCGCACCAAAATAGGTGGAACAAAAATCATAGATTTTCATCGGCCATCCCATCCCATCAGGTCTTATCTGCGTAACAACCACACCCTTGCATCGTCTTATATATAGAAGGAAACAAAAAAACTTCTGGCAAATGAATTTGATAAAAGCTAAGGGGCTCTTTATCCAAAGCTTACACAGTAATCGTTTATATATACGAAAGTCACCACTTGATCACTCAACTTACCTAGTAAGATTTTATAGTCCACTAAGACATCATGTGAAACACTCTTACCCGGTAAGCGCTTACGAAAAGACTCTTGATTCTTATTATCACTCTTACAAGGTAAGATTCCCTATCCTTATCAAGTTTGTTCGATAAAGTAAAATGACTTGATAAACACTTATCACGTAAACATTTAGTAAATGGCCATATACTATAACTTTTTGCACAATAGAAACAAGACTCCATGAAGCTTTAAACTTTGCGCACTTTATACTGATTGAATTCCATCCAAATCCCAAAATCTAATCTTCCAAAAACCTACAACTTACAATCAAAAAGATCTATGGATTCTTTAGTAGTTAACATAACCAAAAAGACCAAAAAATGGTTTGTTTGTTGCTGTTTCACTAGACAAACCAAAAACCTTCACTTGCTTCATGGAGCAAGCAATAAAAACTTTTGAAGTTGTTCCTTTGACATGTATTCAACAATAACTATGTAACGCCCCCAGATACCCGTGACACGATATTGTCCGCTTTGGGCCCAGTCCAGGTCACCCGCACGGTTTTGTTCTTGGGCCGAGTCCACGCACCCAAAAGGCCTCATGCCAAGTGAGGTTATCCACACCTTTATAAGGAGTGTTTTGTTCCCCTCACCAACCGATGTGGGACGAGTTATTACACTCTCCCCCTTTCAAGGACACAACGCCCTCGTTGTGCACATCGGTCCGGGTCTGGCTCTGATACCATTTGTAACGCCCCCAGATACCCGTGACACGATAGTGTCCGCTTTGGGCCCAGTCAGGTCACCCGCACGGTTTTGTTCTTGGGCCGAGTCCACGCACCCAAAAGGCCTCATGCCAAGTGAGGTTATCCACACCCTTATAAGGAGTGTTTTGTTCTCCTCACCAACCGATGTGGGACGAGTTATTACACACGGGTGACCTGGACTGGGCCCAAAGTGGACAATATCGTGTCACGGGTATCTGGGGGCGTTACAAATGGTATCAGAGCCAGACCCGGACCGATGTGCACAACGAGGGCGTTGTGTCCTTGAGAGGGGGAGAGTGTAATAACTCGTCCCAAATCGGTTGGTGAGGGGAACAAAACACTCCTTATAAGGGTGTGGATAACCTCACTTGGCATGAGGCCTTTCGGGTGCGTGGACTCGGCCCAAGAACAAAACCGTGCAGGTGACCTGGACTGGGCCCAAAACGGACAATATCGTGTCACGGGTATCTGGGGGCGTTACAAACTAAACATATAATCGCATTGTGTTTGGAGCAATTGAAAGACCTTTACAAGGTAAGAGCCGATGGCAACCTATTCGGGATCTCTGTAGGCTTTGTGAATTTGAAACTTTTGTGGACCTAAAAGACCTTGCAATGCTTTAAAGCCTTCCAATGGAACCTGAACCACACACAAGAGCTAGCAAAAAGCATATAAGTAACACGAAGACCCTGTTACCATTGTACCAAGACTATTCGCTATAAATTTTTATGATCCAACGACAATCACATGGAAACTTGAATTTTTGTGCATTACGGTCGTATAATTATAAGTTTGATCATTTTTTGTATACATATAAAGTTTCTGTAAATTTGTATCATTTTTTGTATACATATAAAGTTTCTATAACTCGGCCGGTTTTATAATTCGTTATAAACTCGTTTTTACTAATTTTCGATGAACATGTTATCATATGCAAGTCGATGGGTCAAAGCAAGCATGCAGGCTAGCCGAATCATTGATCGAGATGGGCTTGCAGTTACCACTTATATGGGTTGAATTCAAGACAACAAGTTGGTTAGTTTCATGGGCTCGTTCTTGGTTAAATTCTCATCAGGCCAAGATGATTTTAGACAATCTCCACTTACGGGCCATGAGCCCGATCTTCATGTATAAATATGTAGTGAGTTACTAGTTAGTGCTACTCACTTCTTGGGTGTAGGAGTCGAGTATTGTTCCGTTCTCATTTTCGTTTTTTTATTAGTTAGTCGTTGCTACTTTAGTTTGATAGTTCTAAACCCGTTCTTTGTTTACTTTCTCATCTTCTAGAAAAGTCGTTTTTGCGATTGTAGAAGATTGTGAGAATATCGTTTGTTTATTTTCCAAGTTTTGCGTTTAATAGTAAGTTTCAATTTACGTTTTCAACATCTTCTCAACTCTAGTTTTAAAATTTTGACACTCTATTTCATTGGTTTTATGTTTGAAGAAATTTTTACCGAAACTTTACGTTGAATAATCTATATTCTCCATGGTACAGATTAAAGCATTCAAACAGCCAAAGAATGAATAGGGCGATTATTTTCAAGTTTACTATAATTAGTTTGCTTCTTACTGCGTATGTTACAAAGTTCGTGCTAGTATTTACTTTTCTTGTTTAAATTTCATTGTCTTAAATTTTAATGCACTTTACTTTCTTGCAATTTACATTCCAGCTATTTTACATTTTCAGCAGTTTACTTTCCTCGCAAATTTACTTTCTCTACACTTTAAGTTTTTACAAGAAGCTAGTTTCTACGCAACAAGTTACATATTTCTAATTATTGTAACTATAAATTTTAGTTTTATATTCCATTTCTGTTATTTCTAATTATTGTAACTTTAAATTTCAATTTTATTTTCCATCTATGTTATTTGTATTTTACATTTTAAATTTTGTATTAAAAGAAACCTAACGATGATGGGTTGACAACCTAGCTAGGGGTGTGAAATAACATTAGGAATCGTATACGATAAAAAGGCAAAATGATACAATTTTACAGCTTCTAGAGTCACCGTTATTTTCTTAAAATTAATGTTTTGTATATATTGAATAGATTTTTTGACTTGACGTATAAAAATGTGTCAAACTTTTAGAGATTGAAGTTAATGTTGATTTTGATCCATACGAAGGTTGGTATTATAAAAAGGCGAAATGATACATATTTTACAGCTTCTAGAGTCACCGTTATTTCCTTAAAATTAATGTTTCATTCAAGATTGTATATATTGGATAGATTTTTTGACTTGACGTATAAAAATGTGTCCAACTTTTAGAGATTACAGTTAGGCTGTGTTTGGCAAGCATAAGCTAGCTGATAAGCTAGCTTATAAGCTGGTCCATCCAAACATGTACCTGGAAGCAAGTTTATCAGCTAGCTTATAAGCTAGCTTTTTGAAACGCTACTTTGAGTAGCTTATGAGAAGCTTATTGTAGCTTTTTCCAATTATACCCTTATTAATATTAATTATTAAATTCAAAGATATCATTTTTGGTCATTTTACATACTCATAAGCTAGTTTTTGCCAAACATAATTTGTTCAACAACTAGCTTATCAGCTACTAGCAAGCTTATCAATTAACAGCTAGCTTATCAGCTATCCGCTAGCTTATAAGCTACGCTTGCCAAACATAGCCTTAATGTTGATTTTGACCCATATGAGGCTTGGTATTTAAACATCACCACTAGGGGACATTTCTAAGACCAAAAGTGATTGTTTACGAAATTAATATTTCATTGAAGATTACGTCAATTTAATTATTAATTAATTATATATATGAAAATGTGCTAGCTTTTCAGAGGTCACTGTTGTAGTGTCATTTTACCAATTTATCTAACCAAGTTTTGCATCTTTCGCTTCTTTTATTAACTAGTTTCTTTATATTTCAAAGTTACCAACCAACAAACCAATCAAATCAATTCATTCGAAAAACCTCGATTAAAGTGGACTTTTATAGTCGGACATTTATGAAAGACTATTTACACGTCTCTATATGGGATTGATATCAGGTACTTGTACCAATTTTAGAAAAATGACAGTAAATCAAGTATTATGCTTGGACCGAGATTATTTGTTATATTTTCTTTCTCTCCGAATTTTTTTGCCATCATTTTAGTGAACCGGCCATTAAGCATAACAAGTTTCTGGCGTCGTTGATTATTTTAACCAGTAGCATAAATTCGGCGTGGCCACATTTCCACCTCACGTGCAAGACCAATTGCAAGGTTGGTGTGAGTGGTTTAAGAGAATTGACATGCATATTGTGTTCCTATTTAAATAGAATATATTTCGTGTGATTAAAGTTTAATTTTATTTTGTTAACTGAGTCACCATTTTCTATTTTCCCTTTGGTATTGTGGTTAAAGAAGAATTATTAGTTCACAATCATCTCTAACCACACCACCAAAAGAAAAACAAAAATCAGCGACAGCTAATAAAATAAATTTAAAACTTTAATCACACAAAATTTATACTATTTGAACACGAACACAATATATGCATGTCAATTTTCTAACCACCCACACCAATCTTACACGAAAGGTGGACATGTCATGCGGGAAGGATGCCTTGCACATTAAGGCTTTCAATTATTCAAATTTCCAAGCCATTTTAATTGATTTATTCACCTTTTTTCTTTTCTCTTTTATATATAAAAAACTTATTATATATATAATATTATATTATGATTAATGATTTTAGTAACTTTAATTAATTTTATGATTAAATTTAATTCATTTATTACTATGTTTATTAATTTTTCTTATTTAAATTACTAATTTAGTTACTAAATTAAAAATACATTAATAAAATGATTACAAAAATACAAATAAAAATAAATTATAATTTAAACTATAACTATCAATACTATAATTAATCAATTATTTATATTAAAAATAAATCATATTTAGTATTTTTGTGATATTATATATTATTAAAATATAAAGTAGTTGATAAGGACCACTTTAGAAATGAGTATGATATTGTAAAGCTAATGTGGCACTTTAGAAAAAATATAAGGGTGACAAAAGAAATGAAGCATGAATATGCAGATGTTGTTGAACATAAATTGGCGAATGCAATATGTCCTCAAATCAATTCCTTCTCAGACAGGTTCAATGAGTTGATACCGCAAGAAGCATTTCCATGTTCAATAAAGAACTTAGAGCTACTTATCAATGGGCTCGAGAAATCAATAGTGAGTTGGGCACTGATCAAACACAACTTCATGGTTTGAATTTGAATTTTGTTTTAAATTATTTGTTCTTCGCAGTCAATGATATGAAAGCCAACACCGGACTTATTTGTGGTTATGTTGGCCTTCATATCATCAACTAAAAAGAGCAAATAATATAAAACTAAGTCCAAATACAAACTATGAAGTCGTGTTTTAGGTGATCGTTATCCTAACTCACTATTGATTTCTGGAAGCCCATTGATTAACAGCTCAAGTTCTTGATCATTAAACATGGAAATGGCTTCTTGTGGTATCAGCATGTTGACCCCTCTAAGAAAGAATTGATTTGATGACGTATTCCATTTGCCAGTTTATGTTCAACAACAAGATCCACATAGTCATGCTTCATTTCTTCAGTTACCCTTATATTCCGTCCGCCTAGTTTCAACTCGTAATCCATTACCTTTTCCCATAATCAAGAAGAAAGCAAACATTAGTAGACACAAAAGTGCTTGAAGCTAAAATCTTCAAAATCACAACATGGATACCTCAATTTTCTTGTAGAGAATGTGCTTTTCTTCATCTGCATCCATGGAAAGTGTCATATCAGGTATGTCATTTGCATCAGAATGATGCAAAAAGTTGATGGATCAACAACCATGGGATGAATAATAAACCAACAAAAACAAGCCCAATATATCCCATCCAAAGGTGGGTTTTTTTTTCTTTTCTTTTTTCTTTTTTACCTTTACCCTAACGAGTATAGCTATAGTATGAGTTGGTTCTCGGTAAGAAGAGAAATGACCATGAAGAGGGTAAGAAGGGATCTTCACATTAAGATCAATTCTAATTGAAGATATCCTTCTAAGCTAATTCATGAGTTATTTTAGGACTTAGGGACTGTTTACTTGACGTTTACCAAGTAAGTGCTTACCGGGTCAATTTATGTTACGGGATGAACATGACAAGGACTAGAATCTTACCCTGTAAGAGTGATCACATGACCCGGTAAGAGCGATGACATGAACCGAGTGTCTTACCCGGTAAGTGAGATCGACAACTCTTACCCGGTAAGAGCGCACCGGGTACATCGTTGCGTACGATACTATTTTGAGAGACTAAAATAGTGTCCGATATAGCAGGTGATAGTATTCAATTTTACTGGTAAGCACTTACCGAGTAAGTGTTTAAGTAAACGACCCTTTTATTTTGAAGCTTTAAATCGATCAATACCAATTAGAAGTGATCAAGGGTCCAGATACCTTCTTACACTTCTCATCTTAATTCCTATTCTCACAGGATCATTCGTGTATTTAGTATAAAGTGTATACTTACAACCAGCTACCTCCAACATCCATCATAAGTTCTTGTAGTAATCAGGGTCAACAACCTCTATATCATGATATGTTACCTTGACACCAAGAATGTGTTTATAGAACGAGCGGCTGAAGTAAGCATCCAAGAGCTGCCCGTCAAACAGAGCTTTAGAAACCTAAAAAATGAATACTATACAACTTTGTTATTCAACCGTGGCTAGTGGACTTGATTAGATTCAAGAAGTAAAAAAAAATGAAGTTGTTTAGAAGTTATACCACATGACTCACGAATTTGAAGTAAGAAAGACGCTCGGTTTGATGAACCGAATTCGGGTTTGGCTGGAAGGTTGCATTGTTTTCCAATAGTAGTGAAAAGTCATATGCCCTTGTTAAATATGAGCCTTGACAGCAAACTGATACCACTCTGTTGCTAAACCACCGGTATCTACACCTCTTCACCTTGAAAACAGATATTTAACCGCCGTTTCATGTCCTCACTGAATTGGGAACGTAAATGGTTATAAGAATCTTCTAGACCATATTCCCACTGCACGTTTATTTGTAATGAACCCCCTACGTAATGCTCATGCTGCTGCCTCAATTTATAGACCGGAAGTAAGACCTTTTGTTATCAAGGTCCATTAACCTTGGCGCCTTTAGCATCATGGAGAGTCAGTTCTCCAACATTATCGGATTTTGCCTGACAAACGCATCCATAAGCCGTCAATGTTTCTCAGCAAACCTAACAAATGTCATAGCACCATCACTTGATGTGTCATCATAACCATTATCATGAAGTTTCACACACAAAACGAAGAAAGCTTGGATGAAAGGTAAGAGTCTTTGAGTTCCAGGAGGAAGGACATGCTCGCTTACATCCGCATTCCCGAGAATGCCCTTTCTCCTGGAACTCAAAGACTCTTACCTTTCATCGAGATTTTCTTGGTTTTGTGTGAAAGACTTCGAGATAAAGGTTATGACGACACATCAAGTGATAGTGCTATGACATTTGCTAGGTTCGCTGAGAAGCATTGGTGGATTCTGAATGCGTTTGTTCGGCAAAATCCGAGAATGTTGGAGAACTCGCTCTCCATGTTGCTAAAGGCGCCAAGGTTAATGGACTTTGATAACAAAAGGTTTTACTTCCGGTCTAAGGTCTTGCTTCCGGTCTAAATCGAGGCAGCAACATGAACATTACATAGGTGGTCCACTGCACATAAACATGCGACGGGGGGAATATGGTCTAGAAGATTCTTATAACCAGTTACGTTCCCGATCCAGTAAGGACATGAAACGACGGTTAAATATCCGTTTTCAAGGTGAAGAACCTGAAGATACTCGTGGTTTAACAAAGAGAGTGGTATCAGTTGCCGTCAAAGGTCATATTTGACAAGGGAGTTTTGCTTTTCACTACTATTGGAAACAATGCAACCTTCCATGTAGTTGACTGCTGATAGCCCTTGTATGAATACCTACACATTTTATATCACCATATCCAAATTAATGACCTTCCATGTAGTTGAACCTGAAGATACTCGTGGTTTAACAAAGAGAGTGGTATCAGTTGCCGTCAAAGGTCATATTTGACAAGGGAGTTTTGCTTTTCACTACTATTGGAAACAATGCAACCTTCCATGTAGTTGACTGCTGATAGCCCTTGTATGAATACCTACACATTTTATATCACCATATCCAAATTAATGACCTAATTCCTCCAAAAATCAACTGCAGTCAAACTCAACCGGAACAAAAGTCAAACTCCAGAGATAAGTACCCTAATTCGTATCAAAAACTCTATATGACCCTGTTATTAAAAATCCATATGGATTAAACGAGTCAAAAATCAACTATTGGTCAAACACGACCAACTTTAGTCAAAACCCCAGTTTATAATTCCACTAGGTCTCAAGCTGTCAAATTAACCCTTCTGTAATTTTATAAATCTCAACTCCGAGCTAAGGTGTCAAAATAACTATTTTAATCCAATAAAGACACTGTACTCTCATTACTAAAAGCATTCAAATGGTTGACTGATTGTAAACGTATCTCCTTAGGAAGGAAATATATAATCTATTATAATTCCTCAAAAATCAAGGTGTTTGATAGTAATCATCTTTATTATGATGCTTTAAATCTCATTATCTAATCACATGACATCGCACTAAATTTAGTGTGAAAAATAGTGACCCTATTGGATATGTGAATAATAACATTTACACCAAATTTAGTGTTTAGTGTAAGATTTGATCAGGGGCGGATCCCTTAAGGGGCTATCGGGGGCCATGGCCCCTCCGTTTTTTCGGTCAAATATCGTATTTTATATCTTGGTATAGATATGATATATATATTATTTTACAACTTGATACACATATAGTATAGTAGCTCAATTGGATATCACCTTGTTCCCTTTTGATGAAGGTCATGGGTTCAAGACCCCTCCCTTGCACTTTTTTTATTTTAATTTATTTTCCTTCAACTACAAATTAATATTATTTAGTTTTTCATCATCATTTTACTTTCCATTTCAATTAACATTTTTATTCTCATCAACTATATTATTACCTTTTATATAATTTAAAGAAAATCATTTACCCATTTTTATCATTTTTTTAATCCACTACATACTCTATCATTAATACTAATTATATGAAAAAAACTAGTTTTTAAATAATATAAAGAAATAATGTTTGAGTTAGTATATAGTGTTACATTACTAATATAAAGAGTTCATTTTATCGATTAATAATACAATACTCCAAAAACATAACAAATATTTGGTATTATTTTTCAGGTAGTAATTTAAATGTCTTCATTTTCAATCTTACATTAACCATTTGTTTATTCTGAAATTTAATATTACATCATATTTAAAAAAACCTACTTACAATAAAAAATATATTTCGACCCCCAAGTCTATAATGGTCGTGTTCCCCCTGGATTTGATGATCCCATTGGAGATGGTCTAAATAGATGATTTATTACAATCGTCATTAAAATGATAACTCTTAAGTCTAGACCATTTCGGTAGCAAAATACTTCAAATCATGAATCTTTAATTATAAGGTATCTTGGAAAATTTATAGGGATAGTTGATAAAGATCTCAAAACTAGTCCCCAAATCATAGGAGTATTCTGAATTTTTTATATGAAGATGGCTTGAAGAAGTATATCCCAAAATACTAATCTTCTAATCATAGGGCCATTTTGGTAATTTTCATAAAATAAGTCCCAAGAGAGTTTTGGAAATGTCTAGAAATTTGTGGCCGAAATCAAAATTTTAGAACTCCAGCGGCTAAAATGTTAATTTCTGAAGTTTAATACATTTAACATGGTGTTGAAAGTTTTTCGATGCTTTTTATTTGAAATTCTTTTTTTAAGGTTGTGTTTGGCAAACATAAGCTAGCTGATAAGCTACTTCGTTTAAACATGTATCATAAGCTAGCTGATAAGCTACTGTATCCAAACATGTATCACAAGATAGCTTTTTGAAACGCTATTCAAAGTAGTTTTTTTAGGAGTTTTTTGTAGTTTTTTTTTCAAACTATACCCTTATTAATATTAATTACTAAATTCAAAAATACTTTTTTGATCATTTTATACTCAAGCTAGTTTTTGTCAAACATAATTTGTTCATAAGCTGGCTTATCAGCTAGTTTGTCAAACATAGCCTAAAACAGTAACAACAGCGGTTTTCCTTCATTTTGCTGCAAACCTTAAGCTTTGATAAACTCATTTCTAGCTCGTTTTCTCCATTTTTTTGCCTATTAACCTTGGCCACATTTTTACCAATACTTTGTTTTTTTTTAAAGTGCTTATTTACTTACTGGATTTATAAAAAAGCTAATAAGTCAAAAAACTAGTTTGGGTAACTCAAAAGAGCATTATTCAAAAGTGCTTCTTGAGAAGGTTTCAAACTGGATTTTTAAGAAGTCGGAATTTGTGACTTTTTGAGAAGGGCTTTTGGCTTTCTGGGGAAAATCGACACAAAGGCTTCTCAGAAAGCTAACAAGCTAAGCCAAACACTGTCTTAGAAAACAACTTAGTTACTTATTGGCTTTTACCACACAAAAGTTAATCCAAACACTTTTTAAAAAACTCTTTTTCCACCCACCTTAACTCAATAAACATTTTTTTACCAAAATCACTTTTATACCTGAGAAAGCTTATCCAACACCCTCTTTGATATATAGAACTAAATTTTTGTCAAGAAATGAGTTCCATTTTTTGATCTAAACATTATGTAACCCAACAATTTTTAACACCAAATCAACCCATAAAAAAGATTCTCAGAAATAATGTTACCAAGAGATTTGATGGAAAGCTTAAAACTGAAACTATAGACATGAAGAAAAACATAAAGCTTTGTTAAGTTTCTTACCTCCATTGAAGATACCATAGCCTTGCTCCAACGTTTTTTTTTCTTTTTTTCTTTTTTTTTTTTAATTTCTCCCTCTACAACTTCCTCTTACTTGGAACAAATAGTGAAGGTTTGTATTTCAAAAGAAAGTTTTTGAAAAAGACAAACAAAATCACTCCATAGCAGCAAGTACTCTGGAGTATCTTCATGATATCAGATTTTCTAATTTTATTAAAAGCATGCCCCTTGACTTTAGATAGTTCCCTACTTTGCCCCATCTCACTTTCATTAAGGCTATGTTTGGCAAAGTAGCCAACTAGCTGATAAGCTAGCTTACTACTGATAAGCTAGCTGATGAATAAGTTGCGTTTGACAAAAACTAGATGATAAGGTAGCTGATTGCTAATAAGCTAGCTTTATTAATATGTTGCGTTTGACAAAAACTAGACGATAAGGTAGCTTATGAGAGTAAAAAAAAAGACATGTTTAAAAACTGGTAGTGTAAAACTCATTAAAGGTATATTCGGAATAAAAAATAATAATTCTCATAAGTCATCAAAACGCTAGTAAGAGTAGTTTTTCAAAAAGATAGCCTATAAGTCATAAAAACCGATTTTTTTAAAAACTGAAATGGTTTGGTTTTGAACCGGTTTTAAAAAAAACCCGATTACGTTTTTCTTTTTGGCTTTTCGATTAATCCGTTTTTTTGTGCACCTCCATATGAAGGTAACAAAAGTTAAAAAGAAAACTATTAGCCAAGGGGTATTTTAGTCATTTTTAATTAATTTCCTTTGCTTACCTTTTTAAAAAATTTAATAGACAGAGTAACATCACCGACCACCTTTCCCCTTCCATCTCCCATCCCATCTCATGTATTATCCATCCAAACATTGCCAAAGAGTCAAAGACGGCCACTAACACAAACAAATTCAACAAGATTCAAATGCATAAACAAACAAAATCAAACTCCGAAGTGAAAAAGATCTTAAATCCAAGAGATTGTTCCATAACCCCAAAAATATAAATAAAAACCCATAAATCCAAATAAAAACCCTGAAATGAAAAAGATCTTAAAACTAAATCAAACTTGAAACAAAAATGTGAATGAACCTAGAACATGAGATGAGACTCGTCCCATTGGCGCTACTAAAGCCCTTGTCCATGGAGGTTCAGCTACAATGACTTTAGGCCATTTGTAGTCGTTTAGGGATTAGTCAGTGTACGTAATCTGACCGACAAACTCAAGATTACTCGAAAAAGGACGAAAACCAAGTAATTTTATACACCACATGAATTTCTTACAATAAAACTTTTCTAGGGACCTGGTTTGAAAAAACAACAGTCTACAAGGACCAAAATTGAAAATTACCCTCCCCTACAATAAGCTTTAAAAGGGAAAATTACAACAAGCAAACCATCTTTATGAACTAGAAAAAACTTGACTTAATAAATCATCCTTCACCAATCTCAAAAATTGGATGTCTTACAACAAAAGGTGACTTATCACATTTAGATCTACAAAGAGAAACCATTGGCTTTTTGTCACTTGTTGATACCCCAAGATTATTTGCAGCCAAAATAAGTCTTTTTCCAACTCCACTAGATTTACTCCCATTCCTCGAGGCTCGAACATTCGTCGTTACAGAAGGCATCGGCGTTGCCGGTATATAATCCGACGCATGGGGTTTTGATTTGGCCGATGTCACCTCATCACACACAGAGAAGTATTTGTTAATAATACCTGATACCGATACCGATACTGATCCAGATAGTCTGTCATTTGTTGGTTCCATAAACGAACCAACATTTGTCACTATTGTTTTGGATATAGGAATTGCTCTTTGATCCGTCTTCATAACGGGATTTGAGCAGTGAACGCCTTTTCTCGTTCTTTTTGATTTTGGGCGGTTTTTTGTTCGTTTATTTCAGATAAACCGCCATGGACTACTTCGGATTGTGGGCTTGATGAAGTTTTCTTGTTTAACGGGTATGCTTCGGAGTACAAAAACCATGTTTTTTTGGAACCCCGGAAAATGTGCTTTATGGGCATTGATTCGGGCAAGTGATAAAAGTAAGACTTCCGCTTAACCTGGTTAGGAAGAAGATGAAATTTTGGATAAGAAACGTATAAGAGGAGGTGAAATGAAAGAAATGCTTACGGGAAACAGAGAGACCGGCTATACCATCAAGCTATCGACTTTGATATTTCCTATACCGGGATAACAATTCAAATGCACGCTCTCGAATTTTCCTACAAAAATCAAGATACACGTGATTGATTTCAAGTTTAGAATAGTTTCCAATTGTTATTTTTTTGAAGGTTATTAAAAGATAGTAACAGAAAGCAAAGAATCGGGATACTGTATTGTATGTAGGAGTTTAAACAAGTGGACTCGGGCTTAATAATGATCAAGCTCGAGTTGATCTCGAAAACAAAATAAAGTTTGCTTAAGTTAACGAGTTGAAGTCCAAAATAACAAATGTAAAATAAGGCTTGATTAAACTTTACTAGTTGATTCTACCCGAGCTATTCGAGCATACATATTTTCCGAGCCAAACATATTTCTATGTTTACAGATTATATAATTAAAAGTATAAAAAGCATCGAGCTTGAGTAATAAACTAGTTAATCGATCTCAAATTCGAGCTCATAAACGAGCATCGAGCTCAAACATTCGAGCTTGAGCATGATATTATTTTTTGAGTACTCGGCTCGGCTATAGTAAAATGTAGACAAACCTGATATCTAGCCAAGTACCCTAAAGAGCAAGAAAACTCTTTATGTGAATACCCCTGACTTGTGAAAGAAGTGTAACAAGAAGAGTAAAAAATGATACAAATTTGAAAAAGCGGGCTAACGTAAAGCAATAACATACAAATAGAAGCAGATACAAGAAAGACATAACCAATTTAACTCCTTATGGATAAGCTGTAAGCGTGGATTAATTTGTCATGACAGATTGGGAAAGTTTTTGTTTGAGAGGGTTTTTTCATAGATGAAATGTGTGTGTGTGTGTTTTAATTGGGAGGGCAAGTTTGAATAAAACCTGGCTTTCTGCATTCTGCATAAAGCTCCACCTTAAAAGCTTAGTGAATAAGCCACTAGCAAATAACCATTTATAGCCAACTATAAAAACTTGGCTTTCTGCATAAAGCTCCAAACTAAAAGCTTAATGAATAAGTCACTTTCTATATCATTAAGTCACTACCAAAGAGTCATTTATAGTTGACTGAATAAGCAATGAGTCTCTTTAAGCTCATTAAGCTGCTAACAAACGAGCCCTAACTTCCTAACTCTATATTCCACCCTCCCCCTTAAAAGGGATTCGAACTTGCAACCTATATATGTTGCATACAATGACACTACCAGAAGGCTGCAACCACTAACAAAAACGTATAAATTTCATACTGCTGTAACATATTATATTACCAACTTACCCCTCTCCTTACGAGCCATTCTAAGATTGATCGTTGCATATCCTATCCTATAAGCAGCATCATCACAAAACCATACACCACTCTTCATCATAAGCAGCAAATGCCAATCCGGATGTTGATGACATCTTACCCGCCTCCTTACGGACCTTTTTATGTTATTACTCAACCAAGAAGCTTCCAAATGTGATTGTTTTTAACATGGTAACGTCCATAGCAACATACATTATTCGGTTTATCGCCTTTTATCCCATTTGTCGTGCACAATATAACCACAAATAAAACTACAATAAGAAAATATTTCAGTTAAGGCAATATAATAGCATTTGCTTCAAATTGAATCTCCCTTGAAGCAATATCATCAATTGATCACTTCATAAGAAGAAATTTAGACCATTTATTAATTTAAAATCATTCAAAACCGATAAGTTCAACTCTTTATCTATCCAAAAGAAAAGTTTAGAGGCTTAATCATTCAGAATGATAAAGTTTCATAGGATTTCTTTCTCAACTTTCCCCCAAAAAAGATTCAATAAACAGCATCAGATCATCCTATATGTTTGCAATTCAATAATCTAATAAGCCATATGGAGTGATACCAATTGCTATTGTCTGTTTGCCCTATCATTTTCGATTGCATTAAGCCCTAAAATTTTCGTTTTTTCTGTGATGAAATTGAAGCAAACACGAATTTACAGACACAATCTGCGTATCCAAAACCCTAAATGGCTAATTCTTCCTTCAATTCGTTACTTAAAATGTAAAAAAAAAACAGCAAATGAAACGAATTTAAACTCCAATTTTGAATCTAGAAGATGATAGATTTTGTCTTACTCTTGAAATCAGCGGCCGTGAGATCAGGGGAGATGGAGATGGCAATGTGAGTTCCTAAACTGGTGTCAATGAACACAGAGACTTCAATGGCACTTGAAGAAGAAGAAGACGCCATTGAAACGGCTAATGGAGCTCGAAAAATGGAACAAAAAGGGTTTTAGCTAATAGCTAATCTTGAATGTAAGGCCATCCGCAGCGCAACGGTGAGGAGGGCTGTGCCGCTCCCATACCGCCGGTAACACCGCCGTGGTGTACCGGTATGGGAGCGGTGAGGGACGCGAGCTGTGAGCCTTCACCGTTCAACAAATTTGAGACACACACACATATATACATACAATCTATATATATATATATAAAAAGGCAATATTTTATTATTTAATTATACAGGTGGTATGAGTGGTACGGGTGTGGGTGAATGGTATGGTAATGGTAAGGTAGTGGTAAAGCTGATGTGGCGCTGAGGTGGCAGTCTATGCAGGTGGTATGGGTGGTACCACTGTGGATGGCCTAAGTAAATAGTTTCACTGTACTCTCTTAGGCTATCAGCAGCACAACCCTCTCAACCTAACATGCCATGTCAGCTGACACATCACCTTTTCTCCAACCCTTTCTTAACCCTTTGTAACCCGTACCTCAACCCTCTCACACGCAACACACACATAAAACAGGGGGTTGCAGAAGCCGCCCAACCTGGAGCCCGCCGGCTTCATCCCTCGCGTACCCCAGGCCCAGCCAACCTGAAAGCCCGCCGGCTTCAAACCCCCAACCCATCCCCCCAACCCGTCTCCCGCTACGCTTAGCCTTAAGGTTTTGCATAAGATAAATTTGAGTCCCTCTATTTTATAAATTATGAGTAAAGTTTAACTTTTGAGCTTTCGTTGGATTCATGTTTACTTTATTGTAACTGCTTAACCATTTAATAACTGTTTAATAACTGTCAAACAATCCTTAATGGTTGTTTGAGGATCGTTGAATGATTAAGTGACAATAATGATGAAAATATTTTGTATGATTTAGCAAATAATCAGAAATGGTTTTTTGGGTTGTTAGAGTGATTAACATGATGAACGATTCAAAGTCGTTTGAGAGAGAGAGAGAGATAAAATATCACATGACCATGTTGTCATCTAAGAATCTCTTAGAGATTACGATAGCTTTATTTCAGGGCTAACAAAGGCAAAGGCTTTACGTTTTACAAGATCAGAGCTTGTGGCACGACTTGGAACTTTAAAGAGGTCCAATGGTTTCTTTCCCTTCTTATGGGACCCATAAATATTACGAGAACCTGAACCAACTATTTCATGCATCATTCATGACTAATTCATGTATCATTCATGACTAACAACCCAAAAACAAATATCATGCATTTCATCGTGAATATCATGTATTTTAATTTTCACCATGAATGTCTACCCCCACCAACACACATGATGAATAAAGCATGAATAATTGTTCCTAGCTTCTCAAAATATATTTACGGTTCCCCTCTTTGTTAAACTTAAGGTACCCTTTCGAGCTCTCTCCTCACCTCGATGATTTTTTTCGTATCAGCACAAGAATGCAGGTAAGCCATGTCAAGTTCATTGTGCAATAAAGGCTTTATGGTATTCATATTGTTGTTTATAGATTTGTAAGATATAAATCTTTCTCTCTCTCTCTATATATACATATAAATTTTTATGCTTAGAGTTTATCAATTATCAAAGGTGATAATGTTTGATAAATGTTTACATTTTTATTAACCAAAATTATTGTAAAACTTTAAAAGCAATAGTTATAAAAATGTCGATTGTTTACAATTCACATAAAATGTAAACCGACTATCAATATGAGTTTTTCTATATAAATTCAATAATGTAATATTATTGAGTAAAAAAAGACTGTTATGCATTTCAAACTTCTACACCACCTCTTATCAATAAGATTATAAAAAGTGAAAAAAAGACTTCAAACTTCAACACCTCTTAAAAGACAAATGAGTAAACTTCACTTTTGGTCCCTGTGGTTTGACAAAAATAACGAATTTGGTCCCTAGAGTTTAAAAAATACAAATTTGCCACTGCAGTATGTGATTTTGTCCGGTTTTCGTCCCTCCCCTTAACGGCTGTTAACTCTCATCCGTTAAGTGAGGGGCATTTTCGACTTTTTATACATATCCATATTTTATTATTATTTATTTTGACTTTTGATCAAGACTTTCTCTCTCTTCCCTTTCACCCTCCAATCCTTTTTCCCCAATTTTTTAACCTGCAACATTTTCAACCCCTTCCCCCACATATACATACATATATATACACATACACTTATACATACATACATACATACATACATACATATATACACAACCTAATGAGGCAAGATCCACAACAAAATGCTACACCAAGTAAACACTTCAGCAAAAGCTTCCATATTTTATGCATCTTGTTTGATTACTGGAAAAACACAACCTAATGCACAGGGAAATCAATTTACACGAATGGAAGGTAGAAGGAGTGTCCATTGATGGATAGAAAAAGAAAAACACAGATCCATATTGGAAACCCTAGATGCGATCGATTAGCCATATCATCACAGATTCACAAGAAAAAGATGAAAGAGTTGAGAGATCTGGGTTTCAAATCTGTGTTTTTGAATCTATAAGAAATTCTGTTGAAGATATCTCTCTTTCATTCTTTCTCTCGATCTCTCTCCAATGTGTGTGTTGTGAGTTTTGGTGTTTGAGATGGTCTAATGCACAAAACCTGCATCTAAATTAGGGATCAAGAAGATGAGTGGAGAGTGGAGATGACTAAACTTATTTCAGCGTTGGATTGCTTTCTTTATTCGATATGATCGATGGTTTTGACTTTTAGTTTGTATTATTTACTTCACATACAAATTGAGTGGTGAGGTGGGGATGGTGGGTAAAATAGGTGGTGATTGTGTGTAAAATGGTTGTTGGTGATGGACAAAATGGGTTGTGGTGGTGGTGTTGGTGATGAGTAAAATGGTGTGGTGTTGGTGTTGGTGGTAGGTAAATTGGGTGGTGGTGGTGTTGTTGATGGGTAAAATTGGGTGGGTAGTTCGTGTTTGTGGTGGGTAAAATGGGTGGTGGTGGGGGGGGGTGGGTAAAATGGGTGGTGGGCGGTGGGTGGTGTGGAAGAAGAAGAGATGAGAGAGAAAATGGGGAAGAAGAAGAAGAATACTAAACATCACTTTTGGTCCCTTGAGTATATTTTCTAAAAAAGAAAAAAGAAAAAGACATAACTGATCTTTTTAACGGTCGTTAGACTCAGGGACGAAAACCGGACGAAATTGGATACTACGGTGGCAGATTTGTATTTTTAAAACTCTAGGGACCAAATCCGTTATTTTTGTCAAACCACAGGGACCAAATTCGTAATTTACTCAAGACAAATTAACACTCTTGTAATACAAACTGTGCAAACCTACTATTTCATTTAATGATTGTTTATTGAAAATGTTTAATATAAGTCTTTTCATCATCATTAAAAGACAAATTAACACTTTTAAAAGATAAAATTGTTTCATATATTTGTGTATTTTATGTAAAAATGAAAAAGTTTCATCAGGATCAAAAATTATACATGAAACAATTCATCACACACACACACACACACACACACACACACACACATATATAAAGGGGAAGTATCAAATATAGTTTGTACAAACTCTACAAACCTAATCTTAACCATTGATTTTCCATTGATTTCCATTGATTTTGTTTATCTTCTAATTTTTAGGCAGTTTTCAAATTTGGTTGAGAGAAAATTTAGGAACATAATTAATCCACACAATTGATGATGTAAATGTATGGTTGAGATTGGTTTGTACAGTTTGTACAAATTATCCGGTTTGTAACGGATACAACCCCTATATATAAATGTCGGAGTAGTTTGAATAACCTTCCATGTAACTTATGGCCTCTAGGCATGGTAACGGCAATCGACATAAATAAAAGACACTTGAGGATCCTCAAGCAGACGGCCAAACTGCAACAACTTGATGATGTCATCACTACCGTTCATGACGATCTTCGTACACTTCCTGTGAGCAAGTTTTAGTTTTTTTTTCTTTCTATAATTCAATTACCAATTTTTAGTTTTTCGTACCCCATGGCGTTTGGTTCTTTGGAATGTGGTGTAATTGGAATTGTCAATTCTGTTGACCAAATTTCATTCATGTGATTGGTTCGTTTTTTGAGTTCTTGGTAAGGAATCTGAGTTCTACATATGGTGGAATGTAAATTCCTTTGAGTTTTTGTTTAACTAATTTCATTCCAATTCCTGCCAACCAAACGCAAGATTAAATTCCATTCCAGTTTCTTCACGTTCAAGTTCCTTTCACGGTTTCCATTGATGTTCTTGAAGCATTGATGTTCTTGAAGCACTCACCTTTCTACCTTATTTCAGGAGGATAACCATGAGGCATATGAAAAAGTGTTGCTTGATGTTCCTTGTTCCGGACTTGGTGTTCTTTCCAAGGTTTTCTAGATATAAACACCCGTTCTCAACTTCTTGTTTGTTATTTTTCTTGTTTGATTTGTGCGCCTGCAAATGGGCATGTCTAAATGAGAACCCGAAATATTTTAACTATTCATGCTTTATTGAAGTGATGTATATTCTCATATTCATTGATGAATGGTAGATATTCTCATATTCATAATGAAAATACCTGATATTCATTATAAAATTGCATATGATATTCATGATGAATATGCATGGAATCGTGAATGATGAAAATGCATCATAAACAACATTCATTATCATCGGTAATCCGTGATCATTCAGGGTTATTCGTCTATGAATAAAAATACCTGAAATAGTTGGTTCTAGATTTTTAGAATATTTATGATTCTCATTTTTAAAATATTTATGCTGCTTATGATGAATAATGGTGTATGGTTTTGTGATGTTGCTGCTTATAGGATAGGATATGCAATGATCAATCTTAAAAATGGCTCGTAAGGAGAGGGGTAAGTTGGTAATCTGTTCCAACAATGTGAACTTCATGCATTTTTGTCGGTGGTTGCGGTCGTATGGTAGTGTCATTGTATGCTAGGTTGCAAGTTCAAATCCCTTTTAAGGGGGAGGGTTGAATTTAGTGTTAGGAAGTTAGGGCTCGTTTGTTAGCAGCTTAATGAGCTTAAAGGGACTCACTTCTTATTCGGTCAACTATAAATGACCATGGTAACGTTATGTGTGAGTTTATCTGTCGTTCAAAAAGAAGAAAAAAAGGTAACAGAGGCGTGCAAAGTTTTCTTCGGGCCAGACGAAAATTGGCCGTTCAAGTTGTTCGCAAGGGCCAACTTGATCCTCTTTTCTAAAGACAAAGATGTTATCTTCCATTCCCATGAAAACACAACTCCTGTATTTTAATACCTAAGATGATGATGAATTTAATATAGATTTAAGAGTAAATTACGGATTTGGTCCTCGTGGTTTGATGGTTTTTATGAATTTGGTCCATATACTTCAATAATTACGGATTTGGTCCTTGTGGTTTGCAAATTCTACTGGATTTGGCCCTTGGTGGTGCAAGTAGGCAGGGACCAAATCCAATAGAATTTGCAAACCACAAGGACCAAATCCAATAGAATTTGCAAGCCACAAGGACCAAATCCAATAGAATTTGCAAGCCACAAGGACCAAATGCAATAGAATTTGCAAGCCACAAGGACCAAATGCAATAGAATTTGCAAGCCACAAGGACCAAATCCGTAACTATTGAAGTTTAGGGGCCAAATCTGTAAAAACCACCAAACCACGAGTACCAAATCCGTAATTTAGTCTAGATTTAATCAAACATCTCAATTGTTCAAGAGTAAATTACATGGTTGGTCCCTGTGGTTTGCTCAAAATCTGGATTTGGTCCCTCGATGGAAATAACTCCTTTTTTCGTCCCTATGGTTAGCATTTTGTTTCACACTGGGTCCCTATCCCTAATGGTGTTAGAATTGTTCCATTAAGTAAAGGGTAAATATGCCATTTTAGTATTTCTTTTTATTTTATTATTTAAAAAAACCATTATCATTACCCAAGTCATCCACGTGTCCTTCTTACCCCCTTTCTCTTTCTATGTGGGCCCTACCTTTCTTCTTCATCCCCTTTCTTCTTCAAGTTTCTCTTTATCTCATATACATATATATACCTACATATATGAGGACACACATATATCCACACACACATACATATATTTAATATACATATAATCTGTAAATATATATACATATAGACACACAATCTCTCTCTATATATAATTATATATACATAAACACTCAAATGTATATATATACACACTTCGATCTTTCATCACCAACACCAACTTTTATATGTATGTATGTATGTATGTATGTATGTATGTGTATATATATATACACACAACATATATAAAACACACACAAAGTTCCGACATCCTCTGTCCACCCCTACCATCACTCCGACGAAAAACCACCACCGCCACCACAACCATCACCATTACATCTCGTAAGGTTAAAAAGAATGAGTTGTGTAATCTTTATTTTATTTGGATTAGTTGTAAGTGGGTTTATATATATACATACATATGGATAAAAGGGAACTTGATATATATATATATATATGTATGGCGTATATGCGTGTATGTATATATATGTGTCTGTGTGTGTCTTTGTGTGTGAGAGAGTGTATTTTGTGTGTGTTGTCTCTCTTTCTCTCTCTCTCTCTCTATATATATATATATCAACTTGGAGGTTTTATATATATATATATACACACACACACACACCTGTGAGGGAAAAAGAAAAAGGAAAGAAGAGTGTCGAGGGGAGGAAGAAGAGGGTGGAGACCACATATTAATTATTTGAGTAAAATACATTTTTGGTCCCTGTGGTTTATCAAAAGTTTCACTTTTGGTCCCTACAGTTTAAAAAATACACATTAGCCACTATAATATGCGATTTGGTCCAATTTTGGTCCCTCTGACTAACGGCTGTTAAATGAAGCCGTTAGTTCAGGGGTAGTTTCGTCTTTTTCCATTTTTTTGTCTTTTTCTTTTAATAATAAACTAGGGACCAAAAGTGTAGTTTACTCTATTTATTTTATATATATATATATAAACCCTTTCTCTCTCATCTCTTTACCCACCATTATTACCACCATCACCATCCACCCACCACCACCACCCTCCCTAAATGAAAGAACCCTATTTCGTCATCTTCACCATCACCACTGCTCCTCCACTCCTGTTGCTACTTCGCCGCCACTTAACGGTACTGCTCCACCGCCGCTTAACGCTACTGCTCCGCCGCCGTTGCTCCTCCGCCGCCTCTTTACTTGGTGTTTAATTTCTACATTAGGGTTTTGGGTTTAATTTCTCTCTTAATAACTAGTTTAATTTCTGGTGGTGTTTAATTTCTACAATTAGGGTTTTGGGTTTAATTTATGAGTTTAATTTATTTTCCATGGTGGTGGTGGTGGGTGGTGGAGCATAAAACGGGTAGTGGGTAAAATCCGATGGTGGTGGAGAATAAAATGTGTTGTGGGTAAAATGGGTGGTGTGGTGGTGGTGGGTAAAATGGGTGGTTGGTGGTGGGTGGTAGTGGGTAAAATGGGTAGTGGGTGGTGGTAGTAAAATGGGTGGTTGGTGGTGTTGGGTAAAATGGGTGGTTGGTGATGGGGTAAGAATAGGTGGTGGGTGGTGGTGGGTAAAATGGGTAGTGGGTGGTGGTGGTAAAATGGGTGGATGGTGGTGATGGGTAAAACGGGTGGATGGTGGTGGTGGGTAAAATGGGTAGTTGGTGGTGGGTAAAATGTGTGGTGGGTGGTGGTGGTGGGTAAAATGAGTGGTTGGTGGTGGTAGTGGTGGGTAAAAATGGGTGGTGGGTGGTGGTGGTGGTGGGTAAAAATGGGTGGTAGGTGGTGGTGGTGGGTAAAAATGGGTGGTGGTGGTGGTAGTGATGGATAAAAATGGGTGGTGGGTGGTGGTGGTGGTGGGTAAAAATGGGTGGTGGGTGGTGGTGGTGATGAGTAAAAATGGGTGGTGATGGTGGTGGGTAAAATGAAGGGTGAGGAAGAAGAAGGTACGAGAGAGAAGAAAGAGGAAGAAGAAGAGATGAGAGAGAAGAAAGAGGAAAAAGACAAAAAAAAAATAGGAAAAGACAAAAAAGAGGAAAAAGACAAAAAAGGGTAAAAGAGGAAATTACCCATGAGTTAACGGCTTTCTTTAACGGTTGTTAGTCTCAGGGACCAAAATTGGACCAAATCACATATTGCAGTGGCTAATGTGTATTTTTTAAACTGTAGGGACCAAAAGTGAGACTTTTGATAAACCACAGGGACCAAAAATGTATTTTACTCTAATTATTTTTTAATAATAGGGTCAGGGACCCAGCGTGAAACGAAATGCTAACCACAGGGACCAAAAAAGGAGTTATTTCCATCGAGGGACCAAATCCAGATTTTGAACAAACCACAGGGACCAACCGTATAATTTACTAATTGTTCAAATAAAGAGAAATGGGCCTTAATGCACGCTAGCAAGCCCAAGCAAATTCAATAAAAACCTAGATTGTTTAAATATATTATATGGTCGGTGTGTAAAACGTCGTCGTTTTGTTTTTCTGCCAAAAGTTCATCCTCTTTCAAACCTCTCTTTAAATACATCGTCATCGTCATCTCTCCCTCTGAAGTTGTCGTCGTTTATTCAATATTCTCTGGCAGAGTGCTCCGATTTCAGGTGATTTCTTTATCTTCAGTCTTCCATTTGAATTATGAAATTGCATCTAGTATATTCATTCATTTTAGTATAATTCATCTATATCTTCATTTTCCTATAATTCAAGCTAGTTTTTATCGAACTTGAATTGATAGGGCTGCTTTCGTTACCTTTCAATGTATGTCGTGATTCAAACTTAAATTAGGAAAGAGAATCTGATTTGAATGATAGATTGAGAATTAAATTGTAAAATCATGATTTCCTAGTTGATTCGTATATAATTTATGTAATGGTGTTCAAACTGAAATTAGTAAAGCGAATCTGATTTGAATGATATATAGATTCGGAATTAAATTGTAAAATTATGATTTCCTGATTGATTTGGTATAAATCTACTCTTTGAAAGTGTGATGATGCGTTCCTCCCATGGGACTACATTAGCTCCTGAAGAAAGTAAGATCTTTCGTGATTCAGTGTACAATTAGTCGGGTTTGTTCAATAAGCATCTTCTTTGTGTCAAGAGGAATCATGTATTGTCTAACCTGGCACACTTGAGTAGTCTGCCACAAAAGGATGGATAGAATCCAATGTAGCTCATTAGAGGTGGAAAGTAAGCGTACCTTTTTCAACTTGGCGTGCAGTGTGAAATATTTTATACACAAAATATATGATAGCTGTGTACTAAAGAGCACATGGTTAATGAAAATATGCATCCTTTTCAAGTGTTAGATGAGGAGCAGAGAAAACGAGAGGCTGAAGCAATGAAGCGCTCAGCTTCGAATCCGATGCAGTCCGTAGTTCTTATCTATAGTCACATGTTTATGGTATTTATTTTTTTGATTATGTATTGTTTTCGTGTTTGTCTATGGATCTGTTGGCTTGTAGGGGGACAAATGATAGGCGGGTTTACACCCCCCTAAATCTAACCGCAAGTGTACGGGTCGAATCAAGTAATATGTACTGGTAAGTACGAGATCGAACCAAGGGAATTAGAACTGAACGTCACAATGACTAATATTCGCTATTGACTGGACAATCCGAGTTTTGAGTTGTGATGATTAAAGTAATACTAATTAAACTAAACAAATAGGACGACAAAGAAACTAAATTGGTAAACTTTCAGTTGGAGAAAACTGTTGAGGGTTGGAAATCCTAGGGTTTTCTCAAATAAACACTTACCTTGAACAATTATCAGTAATCTCTTTCATGAAACCCAATCTTATAGAAGTCACAAATCATGTGTTCATAAGCTTAAAACCAAATTCAAACCAACCCCCAACATCTAAAGATTAGTTCATGTTGGGGGTATAAACAAACAAAACAAAAGATGAAGAATCCATAAGTCTAGAACAAGAAAAACTCATAAAACTCCCATTTGTTGTGCAATACCCACGAAGAACGGCGAAGATTCGGTGTAGAAATCTCTCTCCAATCGATATCTCCCTTTAATCTTGTGTTTTCTTCAGCCAAAAATCGCCCTAGTTGGTGTAGAAGTCGCCCCACTTGAAGAGAAAATCGTGAATCCTCAAAACCCTAGGCTGAAAAGCCTTTTATAACAATCAGCACACTTGACGAGACTTGCGTCCGAGGGTTCAACCCTCGGATCAACCCTCGGACGTCTCTTTACCAGAATCGCATCTGACGAGGGTTGAAGTCTCATCAGCAATCATTGTGTGGGTTGAAGTCTCATCAGCAAGTCTAGCTTTCTTTTCCAAATGCCATCGGATTCTTCTTTGCTCGCACTATAAAAAAACTCAAATCTTTTCTTGAACTTCCGATCAACCAATTCTTGCACCCGATTTCCATCAACTCTAACTCGCTTACGAATTCTCTCACGAATCCATGCTTTTCTTGCCCTTTCTCGAACTTTCCATGGCATCTATATAATTCCTGAAATTCTTACAATAACACCATGAAATCTCACACTTCACTCATTCGAGGATGGCAAACCCGTCGGAAATGAGATCAAAATAACACCAAAAATTGGTGTTATCAACAACCCCAAACCAAGCGTTGCTTGTCCTCAAGCAAGTTAGCGTTAAAAATAAATAAATAGCTCAAAAACAAGGATTCTGCACAAAATAAAATGACCAACGGGTGTGCTCATCGGGAAACAACTCATGTCAAGCAAATCAGTACATGTAGATAATTAAGGATATAAATACCAAGAAAAATTTCCTCCCGCAAAAGGATGAGTTAAACATTGAGAATCGAACTAGAATCGGTGGTGTTCTACCATTATGCAACTAGGTCCTTACACTTTCGGGAAGGATTTCGCCTCGACCCTACCTCACGGATTTCACTCATTACGCTCGAGCCCTAGGTTGCACACGTGTGTTCATGCATCGGGAATTTAGGTACAAAGAATTCACAAGACATTAAAGCATGAACAACTAAACATGAAAAACGCACAAATGCAAGTCAAAGTGATCTCAGAAGGAATCAATTAACAAGACTAGGACTATCAGTGAAATCTCATCTTTCTCTTTCTTTATTTTCCAAAAGATCATCCAGGTCTTTATAAGGGTTGTAACGGGGCTTAGGTTAATGGCTACAAACGAAGGGGTAAAGAGGATTCAAATTCCAAGGTGCATCAGTTTCTGAACCGTCTAATCCGCCTCTTTCCGTTATTGCCTCAATGATTTCAAAGCCTTGCACTTTTCCGTAGCCTTATTCTTTCTTGTATTTTTTTTCTTTTTTTTTCTCCTTTTTCTTTTTTTTTGCTTGGGCAAACTGGCCCTTTTTTTGCTACTTTTTATTCTTGACTTGCTTGTGCTTTCCATTTTTTTTGGCTTTTCTTTGATTCCACCTGTCCTCCCTTCTTTCCCTTAGACAACTCATAACTGACACACCCTGGATGTGGGTGAGCTAGAAATCAGGCTTGGGTTTTGCAGTGGGTTAAGAAGAGAAATAAACAAAGTGTATGGCTGCAAAAATGGGTTGGGAGCACACAAATAGAAAGGTAAGCAAGATAAAATCACACATTTATTTCACACAACGCCTGGAATCACTTCTTAAGGTCCATATATCAGAGCAAGACAAGTTTCACTTAATATCCCTATGGCCGTCTTTGCTAGTCGATGCAATATTATAGTGAGATCATGCTATAATCACGAGGAAAACAAATAATCGGACAATGTGTATAAGATTACGTATTTAAATCTCTCGCAATTGATTAGAGAGATATTTGGCACAAAATCTCTCGGGTGGTCTCCACTAATGTTCCCTAATCATGCAATTTCCTATAGCACATGGCTCACATTCCCGATCTTAGATTCTCAAAACAATGAAAAACTATCCAACTTAAGGAGTTCAAAAATTCTAGCATTCAAACCCCTAATATTTATCTAAAAAGAAAAAAAATATTGACATAAAATAAAGTACCCGATGAGTATACCCGTGTCTACCACCCCAAACCTTGCCGACACATTGTCCCCAATGTGTAAGCTTGGTTTTGAGCTATATGTAATCATATGTGACCAGATGACACAAGTATAGGTAGCATGCACCATAGCTAACAGAGTTACCGAATGCCATAATGTGACAAAGTGAAGGTGCGAATGTAGAGTTCTTAGTTACAGTCATCCAACGGAAGCATAAAGACAAGCGACATATATTATAATATAAAAAACCACAGTATCAGATGGTTGGGTAGCACCTCGATTTCATCCATATCTTCCACGTCTTGTCTTTTCCTGCAAAACGATAACGTGGACTCCTTAGTATCAACTCAAGTGGGGGCACCCCAAACCTAGGCCATGGCCTAGGTGTACTCTTGTCTAGGTTAAAATTGGGTCACAAGGTAGCGACCCCAAACCTATGTGAAAACATAGGTTTAAATAGTGTAAAGTGTATCCCTAGAAACAAGAGTGTAGGGTGAATGTGCACACGTGGGTGCCGGTGAGCATAAGAAGACCTATGGCACCCCAAACCTAGACCTTGGTCTAGGTTGGTATGTTACCGCAATCAAGTGAACTTAGGAAGACCGACCCCAAACCTAGGCCAAAGCCTAGGTTGGGTGGTGTGTGCGTGAATGAGAGTTACCAGAGAGAGAGATCGTGAGAGAGAAGAGGGAAATCGAAAAAAAAAAATTGGCCCAAGGGTTTTAAGAGCATCTGCCGAGGGTTGGTTTCGAGACTTCAAGTCTCGGGCCAAGGCTCGTGACAGGCTGTGTTTGTGTGAAGGAAAAACCCACCTCGTGAGTTCATTATGTGGGTTCAACTCTCGGCTGAAGTCTCATGAAGTTGCCCTTGCCGAGGGTTCAATCCGAGGCTTGAACCCACGGTTCAAGTCTCGTGAAGTAGCCATTTCCGAGGGTTCAATCCGCGGCTTGAAGTCACAGATCAAGTCTCGTCAGAGGCTGTTTGGTGCCCATCTCACAAGTTATAACATGCTTCCGAATTGGCGAAATGTGTGTATAAATGTTCCTAATCCAATCCCACATGTGTACAACTTCATTGCAAGGAGAATAAATCAAAGAATTGCTCTCCTTTACCCGTCTACTTTCCGAAATCTTACCTTGCGCACTTAAGCTTGAAATTCCTATGGGTTCGAGAGGGAAACTTGCACATACAAAAGGAGTTAAAACACAAAACACTAAAGTCTAAAACTAAACTACGAACAAAAGGAAACCAAATTAAAATACTAATGCTAATCAAACCTAGTGGGTTGCCTCCCACCTAGCGCCTTATTTTAAGTCGTGGCTCGACATCGGATAGTGATTACTCCTTCGGATCTTGGAGGAACGTGGTATCCGTCACCACCGTTTCTCCTCCTAGGTATGGCTTCACTAGTTGTCCATTCACCTTAAATGTCGTTCCGTTTCCTCCTTTGAGTTCCACCCGGTAACATTCATCTGGTTTCAAGCTATGCTTTGCGGCTCGAAAGACATTGAATACCACTTTCTCTTCGCCTACCCTGAGTGTCAACTTACCTCCTTTCACATCAATTACTGCTCCTCCCGTAGCCAAGAATGGACGACCAAGGATAAGTGGTATCTCCTCATCTTCATCTATATCCAAAACCACGAAATCTGCAGGGAAGTAAAATTTGTCCACCTTGATCAATACATCTTCGATCACTCCATATGGGTATGTGATGGATCTGTCAGCAAGTTGCAGAGTGACATTCGTAGGTTGTACCTCGCCAAGTCCCAATTTCCTAAAAATAGACAATGGCATTAAGTTAATACTAGCACCCAGATCGCATAATGCCTTGCTAAACTCAAAATTCCCTATATGAACAGGAATAGTAAAACTCCCTGGATCCTTAAGCTTAGGGGGAAGCTTGTGTTGGATAATTGCACTACACTCCTCAGTAAGTGCGACAGTGGCGTGCTCCTCAATCTTTCTCTTATTAGAGAGGATGTCCTTCAGAAATTTCACGTATGAGGTCATCTGAGCCAAAGCATCTGCAAAAGGTATGTTAATATGCAACTTTTTAAACACTTCAAGGAACTTGGCAAAATTAACATCATCCTTATGCGCCTTCAGTCTGCTCGGAAAGGGCACTTTTGGAATGGTTGCATTGACCGTTGGCTTTGCATGTACGTTCTCTTTTTCCTTTCCCTTAGCATAAGTCTTAGGTTCCTTCAACGGGGCCTCATCTTCGATTAATATCTCTTCCACATCAACCAGATCAGCTTTGGTACCTTCCATCTTGGTGTCTTCAACAACCGGCTCTCTCGTAGGATCTGGAATCAGTTCCTTGCCATTCCTCAAGTGGATGGCCTTGCACTCTTCCCGTGGTTTTTTCTCGGTTTGACTCGGAAATTGACCCGATGCACGAGCTTGCAAGGCTTCAGCGATTTGCCCCACTTGTCTCTCTAAGATCTGGATGGCAGCAGTATTCTGCTCTGTTGCGATTTTCACTACTCCAACGGTGGTAGCAAGCCCCCCTACTGCACCATCCATCTTTGCCATGAACTTCATCATCATATCCTCGAGTCCTGGCTTCTTATCCGTAGCTTGCCCATCGTCTGCTCTTCGTTGGTTGTAACCTGGAGGACGATACACATTGTTAGCATTCGAAGATGATGAAGAGTTAGAAAAATTACCAGATTGTTGCTGTTGCTGTCCCATCGTCTCTCGCGGCTGATTGGAAGGTTCGCACCATTGGAGATTAGGATGGTTTCTCCATCCCTCATTATAAGTGTTGGAGAACGGATCATTCCGAGGCCGATTATTCCTATTCTGTAAGTACTGAACCTGTTCGGGCTCTTCAGATGCTGGGAATAAATCTGGAATAGCTTCGGCAGGTTGAAGAAAATTTCCCTTAAGCTGGTTTGTGATGGCAGCCAATTGAGCTTTTATCTCCTTAAGCTCACCAGACTCCTGAACACTAGCTACTCGCCTAGTAGCGGATCGTGGCGTGGCGTAGCTATGTTCGGCTAAGTTCTCGATTAGCTCTACCGCTTCCTCATAAGTCTTATTCATTAGTGCTCCACCCGCTGCCGCAGTTATTTCATTTTTGTACTGCGGGTGGAGTCCACCAAAGAAGGTCTGAATGATAACCCAATCTTGTAACCCGTGATGAGGACACTTTTTGAGCATGTCTTTGTATCGCTCCCATGCCTCATAAAGCGTCTCTTGGTCCCATTGAGCAAAGTGGGTTATGTCTGCCATTAGTTGAGCAGTTCGGCCAGGCGGGAAGAACTTGTCAAGGAAAGCTGTAGTCATCTGTGCCCATGTAGTAATCTGATTGGAGGGCAAGTTTTCTTCCCAAGTTTGTGCTCTTCCCTTTAGTGAGAAACCAAACAACCTTAGCTTGAGAGCATCATCAGTGACCCCGTTAATCTTGAAAGTATTGCAGATCCTTTCAAAAGTGCGGAGATGTCCATGTGGGTCTTCTGTCGGTGCCCCTCCAAACTGATTTTGTTGCAACAGTTGAATCGTGCCATGCCGGATTTCGAAATTGTGTGCTCCAACCCCGAGGGCTTGGACACCTCTGTTTGGTGCCGGCATATTTGGGTTGGCAAACGATCGCATTGGTCTCCTCTCTGCCATCTCAACCTCTTCGTCTTGTTTAACTGTTTTCTTTCGTAGTTTAGCTACCTTCACTGCCTTTCTCAACCGTCGTGCCGTTCTTTCGATTTCTAGGTCCCTGGGGAGTAATGGTTTCCCACGGTTTCCCCTTGGCATAGGCAATCAGTACCTGCGTCAGAAAACCAAAATTTAAACAAACAAAAATCTATAATGATAAAATAAAAGAAAAAGATAAAAATAAAATAAAATAAAATAAAATAAAATATCCAATGCAAAAGCGTCTATAGCTGGTAGTGCAGTCAGTAAACTAATTCCCCGGCAGCGGCGCCAAAAACTTGATAGGCGGGTTTACACCCCCCTAAATCTAACCGCAAGTGTACGGGTCGAATCAAGTAATATGTACTGGTAAGTACGAGATCGAACCAAGGGAATTAGAACTGAACGTCACAATGACTAATATTCGCTATTGACTGGACAATCCGAGTTTTGAGTTGTGATGATTAAAGTAATACTAATTAAACTAAACAAATAGGACGACAAAGAAACTAAATTGGTAAACTTTCAGTTGGAGAAAACTGTTGAGGGTTGGAAATCCTAGGGTTTTCTCAAATAAACACTTACCTTGAACAATTATCAGTAATCTCTTTCATGAAACCCAATCTTATAGAAGTCACAAATCATGTGTTCATAAGCTTAAAACCAAATTCAAACCAACCCCCAACATCTAAAGATTAGTTCATGTTGGGGGTATAAACAAACAAAACAAAAGATGAAGAATCCATAAGTCTAGAACAAGAAAAACTCATAAAACTCCCATTTGTTGTGCAATACCCACGAAGAACGGCGAAGATTCGGTGTAGAAATCTCTCTCCAATCGATATCTCCCTTTAATCTTGTGTTTTCTTCAGCCAAAAATCGCCCTAGTTGGTGTAGAAGTCGCCCCACTTGAAGAGAAAATCGTGAATCCTCAAAACCCTAGGCTGAAAAGCCTTTTATAACAATCAGCACACTTGACGAGACTTGCGTCCGAGGGTTCAACCCTCGGATCAACCCTCGGACGTCTCTTTACCAGAATCGCATCTGACGAGGGTTGAAGTCTCATCAGCAAGTCTAGCTTTCTTTTCCAAATGCCATCGGATTCTTCTTTGCTCGCACTATAAAAAAACTCAAATCTTTTCTTGAACTTCCGATCAACCAATTCTTGCACCCGATTTCCATCAACTCTAACTCGCTTACGAATTCTCTCACGAATCCATGCTTTTCTTGCCCTTTCTCGAACTTTCCATGGCATCTATATAATTCCTGAAATTCTTACAATAACACCATGAAATCTCACACTTCACTCATTCGAGGATGGCAAACCCGTCGGAAATGAGATCAAAATAACACCAAAAATTGGTGTTATCAACAAACTCGAAGAAGAGGATTGAGCCCTAATAAAATCCATTTTCCAAGTTAGTACGCTATATATGTTTCTACTTGCTAACAGGTTTTTTTAAGGATAATTCCGAAGTTATGTGTTATCGATTTTGACTCAGGGATCAAAAGAGGTGGTGCGTAAAATTGATGATCATGAACTTGAAGATGACTAGCATTAACAATTTCACGCGGTAAAGCCTCACAACTTGGTTTTAAGGTACGATGATGAGTTTATTTATCGATATGTCTTAAGCATGCTAAGTGTCTTATTGCTCAGGCTATTACCATATATTTTTATTGTTTGTGGAATGATTCATACTTTTTGTTTCAACATGTTGTTGTAGAACCGACATGATGCATATGCATATTCTACCAATGCTTACTCTGTTTTATAGTATTCAATTTTTGAATCATTTTCACCTAATGTGATTGCTGATATGGATTAAGGTTTTATGGATATCTTTGTTATTTTGGTGGGTCATATATATTCCAGATTTATGGTATTTGCATCTTTCTCTTGCGAAATATTGTAGTTTTTGGTCTCTTCATGTTCTAGAATATTTATAAGTATAATTGTTTAAGTTTCTTTTTCTTAAGGGATTCCTAAATGACCTTTTATTATATCTCATATGCAGAAGAGAAAGCAACTAAAGATCGGGCAACCGATTACCTTACAAAAATCAGTACTCGTAGCAAAAAAAGTTATTGAATGTTTATGGTAACTATATATAGTTGTTGAGAATTATAATTATTATTAATTTTGCAAAAGTTGAAAGGGGTGGAACTAGCAACATCGTTTCTTCAACAGTCTAGTTTTGCTACCAGTACTAGTTTTTGTAAGGTAATTGGTTGCCCGATCTTCATTTGCTTTCCTCCTTTGCTTATGAGATATAATAAAAGGTCATTTAGGAACCCCTTAAGAAAAAGAAGCCTAAACAATTATATATATAAATGTTTAGGAACATGGAGAGACCAAAAACTACAATATTTCCCAAAGAGAAACATGCAAATACCATAAATATGAAATATATAAATGACCCACCAAAATAGCAAAGATATCCGTAGAACCTTAATCCATATCAGCAATCAGCATATGTGAAAATGATTCAAAAATTGAATATTGAAAAATAGAGTAAGCATTGGTAGAATATGCATATGCATCCTGTCGGTTCTACACAACATGTTGAAACAAAAAGTATGAATCATTCCACAAACAACAAAGATACATGGTAATAGCCTGAGCAATAGGACACTTAGCATGCTTAAAACATATCGATAAATAAACTCATCATCGTACCTTAGAACCAAGTTGTGAGGCTTTACCGCGTGAAATTGTTAATGCGTAGTCAATATCAAGTTCATGATCATCAGTTCTACGCACCACCTCTTTTAATCCCTGAGTCAAAATCGATAACACATAACTTCGGAATTATCCTTAAAAAACTTGTTAGCAAGTAGAAACATATATAGCGTACTAACTTGGAAGATGGATTTTATAAGGGCTTCATCCTCTTCGTCGAGTTTGTCCCCCTACAAGCCAATAGATCCATAGACAAACACGAAAACAATACATAATCAAAAAAATAAATACCATGAACATGTGACTATAGATAAGAACTACGGACTGCTTCAACATACCTGTATCGGATTCGGAGCTGAGCGCTGCAATACTTTAGCGTCTCGTTTTCTCTGCTCCTCATCTAACACCTAAAAATGATGCATATTTTCATGAAGCATGTGTTCTTTACTACACAGCTATCATATATTTTGTGTATACATATTTCACACTGCATGTTAAGTTGAAAAAGGTACGCTTACTTTCCACCTCTAATGAGCTACATTGGATTATATCCTTCTGTCGCACACTACACAAGTGTGCGAGGTTAGACAATACATGATTCCTCTTGAGACAAAGAAGATGCTTATTGAACAAACGTGACTTATTGTACACAGAATCATGAAAGATCGTACTTCCTTTAGGAGCTAATGCAGTGCCATGGGAGGAATGCATGGATCTCATCACATTTTCAAGAGAACTAGTGAATATTCAAATGTTGTTATCTTCTATTTCCGTTCAAAAGAGTAGATTTATACCAAATCAATGAAGAAATCATAATTTTATAATTTAATTCTGAATCTATATATCATTCAAATCATATTTGCTTTCCTAATTTTAGTTTGAACACCATTACATAAATTATATGCGAATCAATCAGGAAATCATGATTTTACAACTTAATTATCAATATATCATTCAAATCAGATTCACTTTCCTAATTTAAGTTTGAATCATGACATACATTGAAAGGTAACCGAAAGTAGCCCTAACAATTCAAATTCGATAAAAACTAGCTTGAATTATAGGAAAAATGAAGATAGAGATGAATTATACTAAAATGAAGAAATATACTAGATGCAATTTCATAATTCAAATGGAAGACTGAAGATAGAGAAATCACCTGAAATCGGAGCACTGTGCCGTAGAATATTGAATAAACGACGACAACTTCAGAGGGAGAGATGACAATGACGATGTATTTAAAGTTTGAAAGATGACGAACCTTTGGCGGAAAAACAAAATGACGACGTTTTACACACCGACCATATAATATATTTAAACAATCCAATTTTTTTAATTTTTGCTTGGGATTGCTAGCTTACACTAAGGCCCATTTCTCTTTATTTGAACAATTGAGATGTTTAATTAAGTCTATATTAAATTCACCGTCATCTTATTTATTAAAAGACATGAGTTGTGGGAATGGAAGATAACATCTTCGTCTTCAGGAAAGAGGATCAAGTTAGCCCTTGCGAACAACTTGGAGGGTCAATATCCGTCTGGCCCGAAGAAAACTTTGCACGCCTATGTTACCTTTTTTTCTTCTTTTTGAACGACAGATAAACTTACACATAACGTTTCCATGGTCATTTATAGTTGACCGAATAAGAAGTGAGTCCCTTTAAGCTCATTAAGCTGCTAACAAACGAGCCCTAACTTCCTAACACTAAATTCCACCCTCCCCCTTAAAAGGGTTTTGAACTTGCAACCTAGCATACAATGACACTACCAGATGACCGCAACCACCGACAAAAATGCATGAAGTTCACATTGTTGGAACAGATTACCAACTTACCCCTCTCCTTACGAGCCATTTTAAGATTGATCATTGCATATCCTATCATATAAGCAGCAACATCACAAAACCATACACCATTATTCATCATAAGCAGCATATTGCCAATCGGGATTTTGGTGACCATCTTACGTTATTACTCAACCAAGGTGCTCCCAAATTGGATTTTTTAACATGGTAACTTTCTTAAAGTATGCTATTCGGTTTATCGTCTTTTTATTAATATTACCCTCATCTATAGTGCACAATATAACTAAAACAAAACTACAATAAGAAAGTACTTCATTTAAAGCAATATAATAGCATTCAATGCTTCAATTTGAACTTCCTTTGGGGTCAACTGTCAAGTATATGTCATATCATCAATTGATCGCTTCATATTGTGTGATCCATAGACAAGAAAGTTGGATGATTTATTTATTTAAACAAAGATGCTCACCCGCTTAATCATTCAAAACCGATAAGTTTAATAGTTAATTTATTTAAAAGAAATAGTTTAGAGGTTTAATCATTTAAAATGACACTGTTCATATGATTTTTTTCTCAACTTTTCCCCCAAAAAGATTCAATAAGCAACATCATATCATCCTATATGTTTGTAATTCAATAATCCAAAACCCTAATTCTACCTTCAATTCTTTACTTCATATGCAAAAAAAAAAGTCAATAGAAACAATTAAACTATTGAATAAGGTAGAAATTTAAAGAATTTATACTCCAATTTTGAATCTTGAATGTAAATAGCTTCAGTCTACTCCCGTAAGGTTTTGCGTAAGATGAATATGAGTCCCCTCTATTTTATAAGTTATGAGTAAAGCTTAACTTTTGAACTTCGTTGCCATTTAACCATTCAACAACCGTCAAATAATCCCTAATGGTTGTTTGGTGCTTGTTGAATGATGAAATGACCACAATCACAATGATGATAATATTTTGTATGACTTAGCAAATAACCAAAAATGATTTTTAGGTTCTTAGAGTAATTTAAGAGGATGATGATTCAGTGTCATTTAAAATTGTTTGAAGCAAATTAATTCACCCAACGATTATGGTATGTGATCAATTCATATGTAACCTTTGAGTGTCACTATCTAGAGATGGACAAGTGCTCGCCCTCAAATAGTAGTTTTTTTAATATGTAGATTCTCTTACCAACACGTTTGATTAATCTATATGGCTCCCTATATGATTCATGGTCTATCTTCAAGGACCAAACATTACAAGCTAATTACCCCATACCACATAGGCTTGTGATACCAAGAAACGGATACCAGTATAGTATATAGTATAGTTTTTAGTTAAGTTACCTTACTTTTTCATTTTAATTAAGAAGATTAATCTTTTTTTTTTTTGGTGTGCTTGATGCCCCCCTTATTCGAAATCCTGGCTTTGCATCCTCAAACAACTCATAAATAAATCTGTCACATGAAATTTAAAATTGAATATTGGAACTTTGCATGTATTAGCAAGAACCAAATACTATTTTAATATAATACTTAAATGAAAAATACTTTATGCATCAACTTTATATTTAAAGGTTACATTAAAAAGATAATATTAGAATGATTTTATTTTCCTTAAATAGTCAAAACTTATAGACAATTATAAGATGAACCATTAAACTTATAACCAAAAGTAGTTTTTCTTAACAAACAAGATGTTTTAATGTTAAAATGGACAAAATGTTTATTAAAAAAAAACCTAAAATAAAATCTGACAACCAAGCAAAGAAAGTCAATAAAGTCAAGTCAAACAGTTTAAAGTTTAACAACAACAAATCAAGTTTTATTGCACTAGAAAAAAATCACCTTCCGGAAATAGTAAAGGGACTGACTTGTAATTCACTATAAATCCAGGGTAACTCTTTGTAGTTTTGCATTTAGGCCTTTTCTCTATTCAAGAAAGTGAAGAAACAGAAAAACCCACATCCAAATTCTCTCTGTGTTTTCTTCTTTCTTCTCTTTATACCATTAAACCTCACAATTTCAATGGCAATGCTTAGTTTGCCTTCAATCCAAGTATGTTGCTTAGCAGAGAAAAGGCATAAAGATTCTTCTAGCAATTCATTGAAGTTTAAAGAATCAAATTCAAGAACAACAAATTACAGAAAAGGTTATTCACCATTCTTGAAAAAGACTCATCAAGATTGAACTTTTTGACATAATTTTGATTATTTAGCATTACCCATCAAGATTGTATCTAGTTTTATATGTCGTTTTAAGGTTTCTTGAATACGTAATCCGTTTATTCACATGTGAATGTTATTATATATAGGTTCTTTTCATCAAGAACGCAAACCCCAGAAGGTGAATCTTGAAATTTCGCCTCATAGAGCTGGTATATGTTAATTTTTTTACTTGTTATTGTTGATATTATCAGTTACTGTGGTTTTGTAGTTTCAGACTTTCAGCAGACATTGGAGCATTTTGTACTTTGAAATAGGTCATGTGTAGTGTAAATAAGACCCATTGTCATTATGTATCCCCACAGCCTCCAATAAGATAAATCACCGATCCTCTCGAATCTTGGAAACCAGAGTTCTTGGAATTCTTGTAAGCCCGGTGTGGATGTAATCCATGCTTGTGAGGTATGAGGTTCGATCCTGGGAACCACTTCTCTGCCAATGGGATGCATGCCTTGATTTAACCCCATGATGACCGTGGGACCGGTGAGGTAAGGGTGCCTCAGAGTGTGACATTTGACACCCCCAACCCGTGCGGGGTTTCCTCTATAAGATTCGTCCATGGAGGGTGAGTCAGAGGCTGAAAGGCATAGTGGATCACTTCCCCTTTAATAATCTCACGTTTTCTTAAATTGACATGCTCCTCACGTTATTAGGCCTTAGTACACATATGAAAATAATCTCTCTTTCTATACACACACACACACATATATAGGGGAAGGTTCAAACGAGGAGCATGTCAATTTAAGAAAACGTGAGGAGCAATCTCAGCCATTTATGTCGCGGTTACGGTGGACGTGATCACGGAGGATAGACGCGATTCATGGGGAGGGTAGAGATTATTAAAGGGGGGGACCGGTCAAAGCCGTCTTTGACTAAATAACCTCCAAATCAAACTTTGAGGTTATAAGGAGCTCACAGATATAGATTCCTATCCACATGGAGCACAATGTTACAACTGTGATACCATTTGTAATACCTCATTTCCCAAAGTAGTATGCTAGCCAGTAACCCCCAAATCAACTTTAAAACCATGGTGGAAGTTATTGGTATCTTACACTTTGAGCTTATAAATCAAAATTTCTATCCATGTGGGGCGGGCTTGTTACAAACTCCTCCACTTAAACTGCTGATGTGTAGAGGTTTGTCATACCTCGTAATGCCCCAAAGCCCAAAGCAACAGACTAACCCAATAACCACCAAATCAACTTTAAAACCATGGTGGAAGTAATTCGTAGCCCACAACTTTCACCTTATAAAGAGCTCATAAATATAAGTTTCTATTCCGTGTGGGATGGGTTGTTACACGTGGAAAAGAACGTGTGACTTCTTGGGGTATGGGGGGACATTAATCTTGTTTGTAATGCATCAATTTTTATGGCTTTGGTTCCTCTGGCTGTATGGTTCAGTTAGATGGTTTGATTTCTAAACTCTTACGCATTTTCTTGATGATTATGTAGTGTCGGCTGTGAGGTTAATGCGGATAGAGTTCGGTGGTGCCTTTGCTGACCTTTTAAACGAGAAAGGGAAGGGGTCCGGTGATAACGAGATGGGATATGTTGAAAGAACTCTCGGGTTTTGCACCCGAGATTTGGATGATAGAGATCTTAGATTGGTCCTTCTCTTACTTAAAACTCTATTATATCTTTAAGCATTTTTAGATGTTTTCAACATCATTTTAGTTTTCTTGTAAATTGTAATTATTTCTTTACTTTTTTGGTCTTCCTATTCAAATTCATGTTTTTGATGTGGCCCGTATATTCTATATGGAATATAGGTAACGGATATTGTTGGAGGTACAATTCGTTGGAGAAAATATCTTGACTATTTGATTTTGTCCTTGTGCCATGATCCACACGTGTTTGATCGTATGGAGCCTCTACTGTTACAGGTACATTGGCGGTGCTTTATTTCTTTTGTATTTTTTGAAGTGTATTATATATATATATATGTAGAGAAAGGTTCAAATGAGAAGTGTTTTAAAAATACGAAGTAGAGAAGTGATCTCAACTGTTGATATAGTTGAGATCATAGTTGACTAGTCAAAGATTGCGGCTTTGACTGGTCAAAGTCGTCACCGTTTATTGACGTGATTCACATAGGGTGGAGACTGTTAAAGGAGGGTGACCGGTCAAAGCCGTCACCGTTGATTGACGCGATTCACGTAGGGTGGAGACTGTTCAAGGAGGGTGACCGGTCAAAGCCGCCTTTATTGACCGGATGAGTAGTGGAGATCACTTCTCTACTTCATATTTTTTTAGCACTTCTCATTTGAACCTAATACTATATATGTATGTATATATAATATAGGGTCACAGCAACCGATCAGGTTTGGGAGAAAGCCGCAAAAATAAATAATGAAAAACTGAGGAACATCCTAGTAGCCATTTAGTTATACGGTATGCACATGTGCATACAAGTAAATTGTATATAATTTATAGGTATGCACATGTGCATAGCATGCGCACGTGCATAGAAACCACGAAACTCTTCAATTGATTGTATGCACAATTGCATACCGTATGATGAATGGTTTAAGATGTTCCTCAGTTTTTCATTTTGGGGGTTGTTCTCCTAAACCTCACTCTACACACACAAACACACACTCCTTACCTTCGCGGAGGCTTGTACCCATGACCTCCAGGGGGCCTCCCGGATACCGTTGGCTAATAACTGTTGAGCAATGTCCCACATCGGACACAAAGTGAACTTGTAATGTGCTTATAAGGGTCCTGGGCTACTCCACACATAGCCAATTGGTTTTGAGTTGGAACCCCACAAACTTACATGGTATCAGAGCAAAGTTCACCCGTGGTTGGTCAAAAAGCCGCACGGACTCCACGTAACCCAAAGTATCCACGTGTTAGGCTGAAAGAACGCCACAGGTGAGGGGGCGTGTTGAGCAATGTCCCACATCGGACACAAAGTGAACTTGTAATGTGCTTATAAGGGTCCTGGGCTACTCCACACATAGCCAATTGGTTTTGAGTTGGAACCCCACAAACTTACAATAACCCTCTGGTTTCTTTCGTATTTTATGGGCTTCCCTCTTGCTAGTAGTAGTAGCGTTCAAACGTGTTGCAGATAATTCTTATAGATCATATCTTGAGAATTGTTCATACGTGGAACAAGTTAGATTTCTAAACAAAAGATTTACAATATGGTTTTTTGCACTATGCTTATAAGGATGTTTTCCGTTTATGGAACCTTGAACATCTTAACTTGCTAACACGATTCAATTACCAACTCCAAAAGATTCTGATTTTTGTTTATAGATTCTTCGGATTGGATTCTATGAGATTGTAAAGCTAGAGTCCCCTTCATATGCTGTTGTAGATGAGGTAATATTATTATCATTTTCTTCAATTACTCTTTAGTTATAATACAAAAGTAAGGGAGCCATTTACCAAGCTCTTACTGGATAAGTGCTTACCGGGCATCATCTATCTTATCCAGTAAGCGAGGGAGAAGACTCTTAACCACTTAACATTTATCGGGTAAAAAATGCTTACCGGCTATGTCACCTTGATAAAGTAAGTGACGGTGGTGACTCTTACCAGTATGCGCTTACCTAATAAGCCCAACTAGTTTTGAATAAAGGGTTTGTTGTTCTTGTTGTAAGTTAGTTCGAGTTCTGAATATAAATTTGTCTAATTGTGTTTGTTATTGCAGAATGTGAAGCTTGCAAAAATTGCCCTTAGGCCGGGTGCTGGTAACATGGTCAATGGAATTATGAGGAAGCTCGTTTTGCTTAAGGTTTGGTGCTTCTTGTGTCGTTCATATTTTGTTGTTAGAAAGTAAATTCAACGGTTTCATATTTGGCAATCATTATCAGTGCTCTCTAGCTCTCCCTTCCCAAAATAAATATCCGCAATGAAAAAGATACGGTTTTAGAATTGTGTAATTATGACACTTTTTAATTAGTCACATGACCATTTTACCCTTAATAATAGAGGGACTAATGAATTTTTTCATCTCATATGAAAGGGTATAATTGGAAAGTCGGCACTTACTTTTGAAATAGAAATGTGGACACTTATACTGGGAGACTAAATATCATTGTTCTTGGTTCAATGTGATTTCAGATGCTTGAATTAGTTTAACGGCAAGGTTTCACGAAATATGTAAATTGTTCGGATATGCAGGAAACTAACTCTCTTCCTTCACCTCAATTGGAGGGCGATGATCGAGCACAAGCACGTGCTCTTGCTACTCTTTATTCTCATCCAGTTGTAAGTTTAGCTTCTTTCATGTTTGTGAACAACAGAACTTGTGACCGTCTTCATGTATAGCTGATAAAAACGATTTTATTTCCATCTTTCGTTTGACGTTATAAGAAATTCATTATATGTGAAGTAAAAAATGCCGAATGGACATGAACACTTGCATAAATCCATACACTTTTTTTTGGGTAACACCCACTGGGCCAACTTGCGACCACTTTGACTAATATCATAGGACCCTTAAGATAATAGTCAGGAAAATCCCACTAAAGTTACGGTTGTAATACTGTTTGGATCTTTGCTAAAAGGTGTTGAATCGTTTGTAGTGGATGGTGAGGCGCTGGACAAAATACCTTGGACGTGAAGAAGCTGTTAAGCTAATGGTGTGGAATAACAACCATCCGAGTTTTAGTCTTAGGTAGAAATTTATCTCTTTTATAGATAATAAGACCGTGTGTCATGTTATATTATACGTTACAAAAATGGTGGCCTATTTCAGGGCTAACAGAGGCAAAGGTTTTACACGATCAGAGCTTGTGTCACGACTTGAAACATTGAAGGTGCACTACTTTTTTTTTATTGTTTTCCTCTATTTGCTCTAGTTGTTGGAGTCCCACTTGATTACACTTGGATCATTTTTTCTCAATATGTGTTGAACTGTTGCTACCCCTTTTCTCTACTAAATAGCTTTTTGGAGAGTAATCTAATGGGATTCCATATCTTCTTACATGGTATCAGTGTAAACTCTTGGTTGTGTGCCATTCTAGGGACAACACTATGGGACAATTTGTGCTTGCCTAGCCTAGCCCCTTCCTGGCACTCATGGAATATTAGTGCCCCATCTAGCCTCCAATGTAATCCTATATTGGGCTAAACTTGGACCACTTCTCCTCAAGATTTGTTGGAACATTCTTTCTCCTCCAATATATGTTGGAACATTCTTTATATCCTTAAGAGGTTTTTCCGAGAGTAATCTAATGGCTTTCATATATTCTCACATGGTATCAACAAATGTCTAATTGTCTGCCACTCTAGGGACTCAAACACACCAGGACAATTTGTGATTGTCTACTAGCCCCCTCCTGACACACTGGGAAAATTTGTGTCGTCTAGCCTCAGCCGCAGGGGGCGTGTTAGAGTCTTAGGTGTTGTTTGTTTTTTTAAGAGGTCTGAAGTTTGTAGTCTGATTCCACATCGAAAAATAAGAGGTGGATGGTGCACCTCTTAAATAAGAGGACGATACGAGGTTTTAAGATCTTTTCTTAAAAATAAAACACACTGTCTTAAGTCTGCAAACCTCTTAATTTTCAGACTTGAGAGGTTTTAAGAGTATTTTTGTAGACAACAGACAGTCCCTTACATTGGTTAGACTTGGACCATTTCTCAATATATGTTGGAACCTCCTTTCCATCTTCAAGAGCTCATTTGGAGAGTAATCTAACGGGGTTCGATATATACTCTCACATGGTATAAAAGCAAATGCTAATTGTTTGCCACCTCTAGGGACTCAACACGTCTAGCCCCCTTGTGACGTTCTTGGGAAAATTTGTGCCCGTCTAGCCTTTGTTGGAGGGGACGTGTTGGAGTCCTACGTCAACTAGACTCGGACCATTTCTCCTCGATATATGTTGGAACATCCTTTATATCCTCAGGAGCTCTTTTGCAAAGTAATCAAATGGGATTACACATATTCTCACACTAGTCAACCTATCTTTCACTTAAGTGTATGTTCTTTGTTAAATTTTAGGTACCCTATGAGCTCTCTCCTCACCTCGATGATTTTGTTCGTATCAGCATAGGAATGCAGGTACGCCAATCAATTATCAATTGCTATTATATGATTCAATTTTTTTTTGCCAAGAAGGCCATTTCAATCATTTTATTGGTAAATCCTATCAAGCTACGGTGGAAAAGTGAATGTTTTGTTGTTTTTACGACATGTACCAGTTGCAACAGATTATTCCAACATAATTGATGGTAAAATATATGATGACCACCGAACTCGACGTAAAATTTTCCATGAAAAGCAATGTACATTAATACACATGTTGTGTTACTGAAAATGTCTCTTTGGTGGCAACATTGATGATTTTCATAGATATGGTTTCCACTTAATCTCCGAAAGACTTCTTTAGAATTGACATTTGACTCTTTTGCATGTGAAAACCCTTGCAGAGTGTTATACAAGATGGACTACTAAAAGAAGGCTTATGTTCGGTCCAAGATGAGAGTGCAGGTTGTGTTTTCATTCAAGATTACATCTAAATTTACAATTAAATCTAGAATTTTAGACCATGCATCGCCTTTTCAACTCATTCGGGTGGCTGAGGGATCTTTACCAACACAAACACGATAAGCGCTTACTGGATAAGAGTCACCACCCCCACTTATCTTAAAGGGCAAGATTCTCGGTCATCAAAATAGCATATAGAATAAGCGTCTCTTACCCAGTAAGCGCTAATCGGGTAAGACCGTAAGAGATACCACTCTCGGTTACAGGGTAAGATTTTCGGTTATTAAAATTGCACGGTAAGATTGTTGGTAAAGACCATCATCTCTCTGATAGGATAAATCAATAAGCGTTCAGTTACCCTGTAAGAGGCAGTAAGTGTTTAGTAAACAACCCCTAAATGTCAATTTGGGCGCCAAGTGTCTAGTGGAACAAAAATGCCTTTTTTGTCAGGAAGATATATTGGTGAATTACTGAACTACCCATATCGAATTAAAACCCTAAATCCCTGCACAATTCTTTCACCCATCTACCTCAGTCTTGCCCGTCGAGTCCCGTCTGTGTACCAAACGCACCATGATTATGGTCGCATGCATAGAAGGGTAAGAAGGGATCTGGACCATTGATCACTTTTAATCTCAAACCCGTCCCATGACTTGCGGTTGATAGGGAATCGATTCACTGCACCTCGATGCATCTCATCTTGGTGCATCTCATCCTAATGTGTGTCCAAGGGTGGAGATCCCTTCTTACCCTTCTCACGATAACTCCACATCTCACCGGAACCCAACCCGCATACATATTAACCATACACGATTTTGCATATTGTTAATGATGTTAAAGTTTTGGGCAGGTTTGGTAGTTTCTGTTGTGGACCCACAACCCGGAGATACAATAATCGACTGTTGTGCTGCTCCTGGAGGGAAGACTCTCTTCATGGCAGCCTGTTTGGATGGCAAAGGCAACTTCTGAAATCTGAACTTATTCAGACTTTATGAAAACTTGAATCAATATTTATGTCGTTATAGATTATATATATATACATAGATGAAAGTTCAGTTGCGAACTCATTTTCCATTGCGAACGTTAGGACAACCGAGAGCATGACATTTGTCCAAATTCAGGTGGAATAACGAAGGTGAATGTTCAAATGCATGAACATTCACCTTCGTTATGCATACTGAATTTGGACACGTGTTGCGCTCTCGGTTGTCCTCACGTTCGCAATGAAAGATGAGTTTTCATTTGAACCCCCCTATATATATCAAGTAGTTTGAATAACCTTCCATGTAACTTATGGCCTCTAGGCATGGTAACGGCAATTGACGTAAATAAAGGACGCTTGAGGATCCTCAAGGAGACGGCCAAACTGCAACAACTTGATGATGTCATCACTACCGTTCATGACGATCTTCGTACATTTCCTGTGAGCAAGTTTCAGTGTCTTTTTTCTTCTATAATTCAATTACCAATTTTTAGTTTTTCGTACCCAATGGCTTCTGGTTCGTTGGAATGCGGTGATTACCGATTCCGATTCCTTCACATTCCAATTCCTTTGACGGATTCCATTGGTTTTAGTCTTGCTACCTTATCTGTATCATAGGTGATGGTGTTGATGTTCTTGAGACACTCACTTTTCTACCTTATTTCAGGAGAATAACCATGAGGCATATGAAAAAGTGTTGCTTGATGCTCCTTGTTCCGGACTTGGTGTTCTTTCCAAGGTTTTCTAGATATAATCACCCGTTCTCAACTTCGTGTTTGTTATTTTTCTTGTTTGATTTGTGCGCCTGCATAGGGGGCATGTTCAAATGAGAACCTGGAATATGCCAACTATTCATGCTTTATTCATGATGAATGAAGTGATGGATATTCTCATATTCATTGATGAATGGTAGATATTCTCATATTCATAAATAAAATACATGATATTCATGATAAAAAATGATATTCATGATGAATATGCATGGTACCATGAATGGTGAAAAATGCATGATGAATAACATTCATTATCATCCGGGATTCATGATTATTCAAAGGGTTATTCATCATGAATAATACATGAAAAGTTGGTTCCCAGATTCTTAAAATATATATGATTCTCATTTGAAGATTGAAATTCCCTCCACCTGTATAATACTACATAAATTTGCATATGTTGCAGAGAGCCGATTTACGTTGGAATAGGAAGTCGGAAGATATGGAAGAACTTAAAAGTTTGCAAGATGAACTTCTTGATGCAGCTTCCATGTGAGCGGACTCTGTATTATTTAGAAAACGGCCACCGGATATCAATTGGCTTCTAGAACCTTCTTTTTTAACCTTGATAACTTTGTAGGTTGGTAAAACCGGGTGGAGTGCTAGTATATAGCACGTGTTCGATTGATCCTGAAGAGAATGAAGAGAGAGTGGCTTCGTTTCTGCTCAGACATCCGGTACTAAAACTTCGTGATTTATTGCATCATGTCTCCTTTCATACTCCCTCCGTCCCAAAATAACTATTCAATTTAAAAGCTTTGATTCTACCCTTATTATGAGATGGAGAAATTCATTATTCCTTCTATTATTAAAGGTAAAATTGTCATTTAGTTGATTAGAAAGTGTAATAATTAAATACTTCTAAAAGGGAAATTGTCCAAAATAGCCATTTTGGCGTACCCTATCAACTTTATAGCCACCTTTTCAACCAATTGGTGGAAATAACCAAAATTCCGCAAATGAAACTTTAGCAACGTATGAAATCCATTTTTTAAATATAATATTCGTAGAGTAGCAATTTTGCAAGTTGCCAAATTGCTACTTGCAAAATGCTGATGTGGAAAGACCACCTGCTAAGGTGATACTTTCCACCTCAGCATTTCACAAGTAGTACTTTAGCAACTTTCTAAATTGGTACTTTATAAAAAAAAAGTAGATTTCACAAGTTGCTAAAGTGCTACTTGGCAAAATCCTGGCTATTTCGGTCAATTGAGTAGAAAAGCGGCTATAATATGAATTGGGGAGTCTAAAATGGTTATTTTGGACAATTTCCTTTCTAAAACTGTGTCTTTGACTCTTTTCATTGTGGATATTTATTTTGGGATGAAAGAAGTACAACAACAACAAACCTTATAAATGTGGTTGCAACTTATATTCATAAACGTACTTGCATACCGAATGAAACAATCACTTTACTCTCCACCACCTACTTTGGGATGTACTGAGCTCGTTTGGTTTTACATGTATAAAATAGCTCCTTATTTGGATTGCTCCTTATTTGGATTGCGCAAGTTGTAATGTGTCTTGATCAAGCAGGAATACAACATAGATTCCGTAGAGAGATACGTATCGCCTGAATTTTTGACCGAGCAGGGTTGCTATTTCTCGAGCCCGGTGAAACATTCGCTTGATGGAGCCTTTGCAGCACGACTCATTCGTAACTCGTGATTATCTATTTCGATGCAAGGGAATAGTTGCTTTTTATGAAGCATCTAAAAAAGCAAGAGCGGGATGAAGAAGTTGGACAACGGTAACTCTATAGTAGACTTTCACTACAACAATATATACAGTTTATAGGACGACTAACATGTCTACATGTCCTAATAAAATGTTTCACAGGTTTTTAGTTTATTGGAGCAAACAATAAAGCATCCTTCAGAAATATGTTACAACAAGTTTATAGGATGTTTTTACAAGTTTTTTTGGACACTTTTAGAATTATGTGTTGTGTTACCTATTTTATGGGACATTTTTGAGAAATGTTATATGAACTCATCTTTTTATATGACACTTGTGTTTATAAGAAGCTTTTTTAAATAATGTCCTAATAAAATGGTTAATATGAAACTTTATTTTATAAATATTCTAAAAAATTTGTTAAAACGTCCTATAAGCTTATTGTAACACTTTTAGATATGACGCATTATTGTTTGGTCCTACATAAGTATTATAAGGTATTCCACTAGGACACTTGGGGGTATTTACCAAATTCTTACTGGGTAAGAACTTATCCGCAAGAGATTCATTTTCATTTACCTTATCGTGTAACATCTTTGGTCATGAAAATCAATTGTTGGTAAGCATCTTAAACCCAGGAAGCACGCATATCTACCAGCTAAGACTCTTGGTCCTTGTCTTGTCTCTTACTGGAGAAGTTTCTTGGTCCTTGTCATACTTAATCAATAAGGTAAATGATATCGGTAAGCACTTACCCGGTAAACATCCGCTTAGACATTTTAGGCGTCCTATAAACTCAATTTTGTTGTATTGTTTTTCTTTTTCCTATTTTCTTAAAATATAACTCATCAGACTGATGCAACTTTTATTTTTGTTTTTTTTATAGTTTCCTAAAAGGGAAGGCCGAGGGTTGAGGAGGAGGGGAAGGCTGAAGAGGACGCGGATGAGCAATTGATGGTGGATATCGCGGCCTTAGATATTTCCAAGGACATGATTTCTGACAAGTGCACTTGGAAATGGAGGAATTTAGGTAGCAGACTAGGAATGGAGACCTATTATAGCTCCATAGTTGTGTAGAAGGGAATTAGACAAGTTATAATGGGTGGAAGGCTAACATTTTAGAGGGGGTGGGGGATGTGTTTTTGCTTTACTTGCTCTAGTTTACCTTTTGTATGTGTTCAATGTACCTTGTAGTACTTACTTGGTCTACTTTACATTATTGTTTTGTAAATGTTGGTAATTTCCACTAACTGTCTGCCTTTATAAGAAATTCTCATGATATGAAAAACACTAGATTTATGTGTTTTTGCTCTAGTTTTTTGTGTGCTTAAAAACTATGCTACAAACTTGGATTATCTTCGAATAAATTCCGTGTAACTCAATGTAATAAGGGGCTGAAATATTACTGGTATAAAGTGATTCATACAAGATCCTAAGTTTTTATCCAAGTTGATTTGATTGATTATCGTATTATCCTGCCCAAATTTTGTAACGCTTAAAATTGACCAAGTTTTTTATACTATATAACAAAACCTAAGAATGATGATGAAGTCAACAAATCAACCTTTTAATGAACCAAAGGTAAGCCCTTTATTTATTTGACAATTTTGATAATTCTGACGATGACTCAATGTTGCGGAATGAGTTATATCAAGAAGTAGAGAAAACCGTGCAAGAGCAAACCGATGATGACCCTTTGGTTTGGACTACCTTGTGCATCTGCTTCAAGAGAAACCATAGGAGAAAACACCAACCAACATGCATTCAACAGCTAATCGAACCACACATTTGTATCAGGAGCTACAACTAAGTCATAGAGCTCCAATAGTACTTAGACTCGTTATAGGAGTCTTTTTGTCAAAAGAAAAATGATATGGGCAGCTAATGACAATATATTTGATTTTCAATATTGATGATCCGATATTTTAATATTAAAATACATTGTTTTTATTGTTTTTTACTAAACGGGTACCCAACGGGTTCCCTGAACCCGCCGGAGATTTCCTTCCCCCGAACCCGTCGAGGATTTGTTTAAACGGGGATCGGGGACGGGGGATGCATTACCCGCCCCGTTTCCATATACACACACATAGTACATTTTATTTGTTTGTGAAAGCTATGTCTATTTTTTCTAGTTTAATTATATATCGTGGCAAAAAAATCGCAAAAAAGAGTAGTTACCGGGGCGGGTAACCGGGTACAAAATGGGTAACGGGGTTTGACTGGATGTTAACCATGTACTAACCGGGTATTGACTGGGTGTTAACCAGGTATTAACCGGGGACGAGTGGTTTGATCCCCGTATTCGTTGGGGACCGGGGCAGAGGACTTCCATTCCAAACCGGGGTTGGGGCCAGGTATAGGGGTACCCACCTCAAACCCTCCCTTTTACCATCCCTACTACAGGTTAAAACTTGTGGGGAAGTGATTTGTTAACCCCTTCTACCCCAGGTTCGAATCCAGGGGCTTCCAGATTGTGGCTACTTGGGATTAACTCAGGGCAACATGCTTAGCTATCGGTGAACTTTGTCGGGATTAGTTAGGGCAAAGCCTCAAATACCCTTCCAAAAAAATTGTAAATTATAAGAACGGAAACTATGAAGATCGTACAAAAATATAGTCGAAAATAGCAATTTTCTACAAACTAGAAGGACTAAAACCGGTATTCACTCCAAAATATATGTATGTTTTACAGGTAAGAAACACAGCGTATGTTTTTCCTCCCAAAAAAGATTTGAGCACCTCCGGCGAAACTGGAAAACCCCAAAATACCCCTGGCTAGAAACCCTAGT